>BPLR01018102.1:0-44842 GCA_021605095.1 Caerostris extrusa | reverse complement strand
CAGCAATGCGTAACCTGTAATTTCTTCTAAAATAAAATTATAATTAAAAACAAGTAATATAATTTTTTTTTTTTTTTAAAGTCAATTCCTTCTTTTCTATATATTTCCAGGAAGTCCTTTATAAATAATGTTCATGATTCAATTTTCGAGTTTAGCTCAGCATAAATCCTAATTTGGTAAGATATATGCAAGTTAAATCTTAAAAAAAACTAAAATTAATTTAATTTAATTAATTAATTAATATTTGAAAAACTTTTTATTAAAATCAAGAATTAAGCTCAGGTTCAAAAAAATGTATTTTGGGCACCTTGGTGGAGGGAATAAAAGTGTTTACATGAACGATTGAAAATTTAGGAACAAGATATACAAAGGAAAGTGTAAGCTATTAGAAGGGAATTTAAAAACAACCCAAATTTGTTTAATTAAGAAAAAGTATTCATTTTTGATTTTTAGCCTGTCCCCACATACTATTTCGGACGATAAAATGCCTCGTTTTCAGAAAAGAACTACTCAAGGTAATTTTTTCTCCCTTCCCTTTAAAAAAAATAAATAAATAAAAAAGATTTTTTTTTTTTTTTGAAGATAGAGCCTGGCAACGTGGCTATGACTACAAGCATACATGTGCAATACGTCTCACGCCTACGTAAAAATTGGCTTAGAAGTCTACCAACTCAAAATTACATGAAAATGACCGCAGTGGTGTTATCAAAGAATACGCGAGAACTACGAATATAGCTGCTTAACTAGTTTCTACAAAACAAGCAAAGGATATTTGGAATAGTTGCAGAATTCGAAATACTTGAATGTCTATTTCAATAAAAATACACATACGGAAAAAAGAAATTCAAAGTGTAATGAATGGATTGATTGAAATGGGATTCATAAATTATAACCAAGATACAAAAAGTATTTCACGAGTATTCGTTACCTCTAACCATTCCGCCGTTGAGGGTTCGAATCTGACACTAGGGTAATTCACTATTTTTATATTTTTGCTATGATGTGCACCATAATCATCATAACGACTAGAGAATAGTTAGGTTTTATTGTACGCTTTCTTACCCCCTTTTTTGTTAGAAAAATAAAAAAGGATGAAATAAAATCATAAAAAAAAATAAAAAAAAAAGGAAAAATAATTAAAAATCGGTTCTGATTTTTGGCATTTTTTTTTTTTTTTTTTGAGGGGGGATATAATTATTTGCTTTTCAGATCATACTTCATGGCTCCACACCGTTCAGCATAACCCTTTCAGTCTGTTTGTTTACATTACTCTTAAGTACTTCTGTTCACTTTTACAATAGTTATGGCATCGACAACTGGTCCCTAATTGTACCGAATTTGAACTTAACTTTAAATTCTTTTATTTTGTATTTTTACTTTATTTATTTTTAATATTTTTTTTTTTAATACCACTTTAACTGAATTTTTGAAACTTTATCTTGTATTTTTACTAACATTAATTAAGCAGCCAACTATAATTATAAGCATATCTATGAATTAAGATGAGGAGGTTTAAGGGGTATTTCCCCCTGTTGGTACTCCGTAATCGGTACGCCATTTGCCGCAAAAAAAAAAAATGATTGAATGGAATTCTTCTCATTTTCACTCTAATTTGAATTATGAGAACTTTCGTATAATTATTGAATATATTTATGTGTGTCTAGCACACGTACGTAGAAAAGGGTTTTCTTTCATGGATATGAACGAACGAAAAAGATAGTAAAGGCTAAGTTCTTAAAGCAATGTTAATTACCAAAGTAAATTTTAAGAGATCTTATCAAGAATTTTATTTTGAATATCAAATGTACAGTACAACAAAGGCAAAGGTAGTGTGTTTTTGGGTGCCGGGGACAGGAATCCCCGCACCTCCTTTGCATAATTAGTGAAATAAAATAATTAACTTTAAGACAGACAAACATGTTTTTGTCCGGGGATAAGAATCGAATAAAAAAAATATATATCTTAAAATTTCTAAGTAGCTATAATAAATAGGAACTGCATAAAAAGTCCCACATAGAAGACATACAATTCAAAACCTCACGACGCCTCGCATCTTTCGTGGCAATGGGATGATATAATATCAGGTGGGCCGTTTGTTGGATTTTTTTTTTTTTATTTGCATTCTTTGACAGTCATCTGTTGTTTTCTTTTTTGCATTAAATTTTTTTAATTAATTTTTTATTCATAATATGTACTTGATGGAATTTTTTTTTATATACATACCGGGAAAGAAAAAAAAACCCGCATAAAAATAGATTTGACTGTACTTACGTTATTTTTTCTTTAGAAAAATATAATACCAGTTCTTTTCATTAATGAATAAAAATTATAAAAAATATATATACAATTTGAATACGCATTCTATTACTTATTAATTAATGTCTCGTTTTGAGGTAAACAATAAATGGTCACTTAATCGTACAAGTATCAATAATTTGCAAAAAAACCAAAAAGAAAAACCCCAGATATTTAAATAGAAATAATCTAGAACGTACAAAAAAAATTTTTAGTGCAAATCTGAACGATACAAAAACTAAAATATTAAAACCATAAAAAAATTAAGAATGTTTCTAAAAACAAATTAAAAAAAAAAAAAAACATTCTTAGCCAAATATTTACAGTGCAGTGTAAAAAGTATTCGTACAGTACGACAATTGATTTATAAGAGATCAGTTCATAAAAAAATTATAAACATAAATTCCATTTTAATTAATTATAAATATATAATAGAACATATTCTCACTAGTTTCATGTGAAATTGACACAAAAATAATTTTATACATGAATAAATATTTACAAAACTGAAACAATCCAACATCTTGTGGTGAAAAAAAGTATTCGTACACTAAAAAATGCAAATTTTTTTTTAGTTATTTTGTGATTCGTTTAGCCATTATGATGTAGTTAATTGACGTCATCTTGTAAGTAACTTAAAAGGTTCTTCAGTGGAAATTTTAATGTAGTGAGAAACTAGAAATTCTATAATGGGTCGTAAAAGTAAAGAGACAAGTGTTTCCGAAAGAGAACTGACGTAAAAATGGTAAATCATACAACAAGATTTCTGATCTGGTCAGTGAGCCGTTCAACTGTGCAATCAATCATAAAAAGTTTGCTGCCACTGGAAAGGTTCAAACAGTTCTCGTACTGGGCTACCATGTCTATTGACATCATCTGACAGACGGTTTCTGGTACGTTCATTCAAGAAGGATCCCAAAATAAGTGCTCCTACATTAACATCAGAAATAAAGAACATGGGAACAGCAGTCTCCGTAAGTACTGTTCGAAATGCATGCAGAAAAAGGTTTCCATGGCCGTGTTGCGAGACGAAAATTTTTCTTAGTAAGAAGAATCGGAAGCTGCGATTGTCTTTCGCCAAGCAATACGTTAATGAAAGTCCCGATTTCTGGAAAATGATTATCTTTACAGACGAAAGTAAATACAACATATTTGGATCGGACGGGAGACGAATGGTATGGAGAAAAAGCAATACAGAATTGCATTGTAAATTTAGTGCCAACAGTGAAACATGGGGGTGGAAGTCTGCTTGTTTGGGGTTGTATGAGTGCTTCTGGGGTGGGCAAACTAGTCTTTATTAAAGGCATTATGAATCATCAACTTTATATTGACATCTTAAAAAATACTTTAGGACCTAGTGCAACAAAAATGGGCTTGAATAGTGATTACTTTTCCATGCAAGATAACGACCCCCAAGCACACAGCCCGAAACACAAGGCTCTGGATACTATATAATACCCCAAAATTCATGAAATTTCCTCCTCAATCGCCGGACCTCAACCCCATCGAGATTTATGTGACATTCTTGATAAAAATATTAGATCCAGACATATTTCTAATAAAAAATGATTTGGAATCAGCTCTTAATCAAGAACGGGACGCCATATCTAGTTCAATAACAGCAAAATTGGTGGAATCGATGCCAAAGAGACTCAAGGCAGTTATTCGAGCTAAAGGATATCCTACAAGGTATTAGCTGAAATATTATGATTGTATTGGCCATATATGCCTGATGTACGAATACTTTTTTTACACTACAAGATGTTGGATTGTTTCAGTTTTGTAAATATTTATTCATGTATAAAATTATTTTTGTGTCAATTTCCCATGAAAGTAGTGAAAATATGTTCTATTATATTTATAATTAATTAAAATGGAATTTATGTTTTTATAATTTTTATGAACGGATCTCTTTTAAATCAATTGTCGTACTGTACGAATACTTTTTTTTACACTCACTGTATGATCAAATCTCATCAATCGATAATCGAAATAAAAAACCCACGTTATGCAAAATAAAAATAAAATTTGAATATAAATGGAAGATTTTTTAATATTAAAAATAAATTTTAAGCCTACAGTGCTTCATAAAATTTTTACTGACATGCTTGTGCAAATTAATATATAAAAAAAAATTATTCAACAAAACTTTGAAATAATTTAATTATTAAATTAATATTATTATTAATTTTATTAAACTTTTTGAATTATTTTAGTTTAAGCATATTTTTTTTATTTAGAATTTGTTTGAATCATTTAATTTGAATTTGGTTTAAATATAATAATATGCAATGCAAAAATGAATGCTACTTATAAGGAAAAAATAATGAAATTCGAGAAAAATCTTTCAGTTGCTCGTTAAACAGTTTTTAGCAAACGATTGAATATTTACAAGCTTTAATTACAAAATCTTGGCATAGATTCGAAATAATCTTTAGTTAATTCTGTTCTATTATAGATTTTAAGGAAATGCCATACTCAAGAATTTATTCCATTGAATTTTAAATACTTCTTTACAATTGTAAAGAAGCATTTAAAATCAAACCTTAGTATTGTTGTTATTCTGACAGAACTTCTAAATGTCTGTGTAGACCGAAATTTTAGATTGATTATTTCAATTTTTTTTTTTATGATATTAATATACATTTACTGATCCAATAAATTTGAACTCTCGCCAACTCTGGGGGATGAGGCACCTCCACATCATAACTTCTCAATCACCATGTTTAATGAATGGAGTAATTTCTCTTTTGAAATTCTTTTTCGATTTTTATCTACACAGTTGTGTAACCACTAGCTTCAAATTTATTTCCCTTTTGTTAGCAAATATAACATTTTTTTTTCATGTTAATGGCATGAATTAATGAAGAATTTCTTACTTGCCATTTGGCCATGATACCAGGTTGATCAAAATATTCTTCGAACTTGCACATCTTTGATAACTTGCTTGCGAGTCTGTTTCATGTTTTGTAGCCAATAAACTTGGATTTGAGTTTATTTTTTTGAATGATGAATTGCTTCATTCTATAACACAACGATCTTGGCCTATCTGATCCTGATTTACTATGCTTATTATAAAACGTTTTTATAATAAAAATACATCAGGTAATATTAAAAAATCAGTAATCAAACATTTAATTTAATAAGAACACCTTTTCCTTAAATATTACAAAAATACTAACATGTATTTAATTTGACGAAGAAAGATTTTTTCTTATTATGGAGTTGGGTGCGGAACTATGACAGCTAGAAGCGTTGTTGGAGAAGTGAAGCAACATCATTTCAAGCGAGGACATTACAAGGGAACAATGTATCGGTATACAGTGGATAAAAAAAGTATTGGCAATTGCCTATAAATGATCATATTTGCTAACAAAGTATGTTTACAAATTTTATTTTAACATAGCGATTACGAAGGAGAAAAAGACAAACAAATATAACGAAATTTTTTATTTAAATATTTTTTTAGTCAAAATCTACGAGAAAATCCAAAATTTACATGATAAAAAGTATTGGCAAAATTATGAAATTGACAAAATTATGAGCGAAAACAAAATCAGTATATGTTTAGTACTTTGTATGCATAATAACAGCTTGTAATCTGCATCTATAACATCTCTTCTGCATCTATAACAGCTATTTCTCATAAAGGAAACTAAGGTCTTTGCTGTACTGTTGGGAATTTTGTGCCACTCTTGCAAGAGTAAATGTTTGTGGTCTTTACTTGAAATTTTATGTTTCTTGATTTCTAGATCCAGCAGGTGCCATAAATTTTCAATTGGATTGATGTCAGGCGATTGAGGTGGGGTTTTTAATTGGCGAGCAGCATTGTAGAGTAGCCATTCACGGGTGAGATTCGCTGTATGCTTGGGGTCATTGTCTTGTTGAAAAACGAATAATGTTCCTAAGCCAAGATTTTGGGCACTGATTTTTATGTTATGGCGCAAAATGTCAATGTATGTACGTGCTGTCATTATATACCATCAATAAAATGCGGGTTGCCAATTCCATTAGCTGCCATACAGTCCCAAACTAAGACGCTACCTCCACCATGTTTTACAGTAGCAGTTAAATGTTGCTTTTTCCAATTCAGTATTTGGCCTCCTCCACACATATCGTCGTCCATCACTGCCGAAAATGTTAAACTTTTGATTCGTCCGAAAAATAACTGTGTTCTAAAACTCTTCAGATAAATCAACGTGGGATTTTGCGAAATCTAACCTCTTTCTCCTATTTATTTCCGAGATGAATGGTTTCTTTCTAGCTGCCCTTCCATAATAACTTCTCTCGTGTAAAACATTCCGTACGATGAAAGTCTTTTGCGAAGTGAAAGCAACATCTCTAACTATCTGGGGTGCACTTATTTTGGGGTTTTTCTTAACCTTGTTAATAATGACACGTTCTTCTCTTGTAGAAAATATTCGAGGTCGTCCACTTCTAGTCTTATTTTCCGTTGATCCTGTTTCCTTGAACTTTTTACAACACTTCTGACAGTAAATAAACTTATATTGAATGCAGTCCTATAGCACGATAAGTTAAACCTTCATTTCTGAGCCTAATAATCGTGTTTTTAACACTAACGTCCAACTCCTTCGATTTCGAAGTCATTTTACTGCAGTAATCGCAAAAATAATGCATAAACACTTTTGCAGACTTTATACCGGTAGAGTTTCTTATCAGTCGAAACTCGTGACTTCAATGTAACAAAATTTGCATAGCAGTTAAAACTTTGCCAATACTTTTTGACATGCAAATTTTCGTTTTTGAAAAAAAAAATCGTGGAAAATGCAAATTAAAATAAAATTTTTACTATTTTTATATATCTGAGATGTCTTGTATTTAATCACGACGGCTAAAATTGCATAACCTTTTATTTATTTGTCAATATGAATAAATTAAGGCAATTGCCAATACTTTTTTTACCCACTGTAGTAACATACAGCTAACAAATATGCATTCCTACTACTGCGCCACACCATAGCACTGACCCTAGAGCTGAGTTACAGTTTGGGAATGATGTGGGTGAGAAATCTGATTCGGCTCGGTGGCGCTCTACGGTCATATGAGACCGGGACCTACGGCTTAACCCCTTAACTGCCGCCGACGTATATATACGCCTTTCCGAAGTACGATCCTTTGCATTGCGCTGCTATAAAGAAAACTGCTCCCACGGTCTTGGAATGCCACAAAATGACCTTGACAATGTTTGAAAAGGATTTTATTATTTCGGAGAAAAGGGATAGGGTATTGGTAAAGGGGATGTTGCTGAAACGGTGAGTCATAGCTGTGCAGTTTTTGCTTCTGTTAATGTTTGAGTAGGTCGTGCTTTTTTTTATTCTTCTTTTGCTTTCGTTTCGTCGTGAAACCAGCTATCAATGCAATGAATGTGATTTTTTGGTTTATGTGACTTGGTTTATAAAAAACAAGTTTAGACATTTTAAATAAATAGTTATTTCTCCTACCATATTTTTTACATATGAAACAATGAAGAATTCTTGTTTTAGGAAATATCACACAGCAGATAAGTTCTAACATCTGTTTTATTACACTGTTATTCTATACTTTAAATTTAGAATTTTTTTTTTTTTTTACATTTTTTTTTTCTGTGAAAGTAAAAAGATTTCATGTTGCAAAAGGCACCTCTTTTTTTTTCCTCCAATACATATCATAACTACGCGCGCCCTGTATGAAAAACGGTGGCACTGGGGAGCGCATCTCGTAAGTTTTTCCTCGGCAGGTAAGGGGTTAAAATGGTTTCCGAACCCGATAACTGAGGGACCGAGCGCCAGTAACTATGCATTCCTCGTATGCGGCTATTGATAGCAATAAACGAACCAAGGTACGCATGTACCAGAGATTGTTTGATGTAAGAACCTTTACCATTAAGTAGCCATATTAGAACATAATGGTCGATACAATGAACACGACTTGTCGCATGGTTACTTTAGATTTCTTCCTGTGGGGATGCATGAAGTCCCACGTAGATATCTTTTAATATTGGAAACCACAATATTGCCAAAAAGTCCATGTCTGGTTTGAATGTATCTGAGAATCTGTCATTCACATTGTGAAGTCTGCATTGCAGCCCATGAAAGAAAGTTTTACGTTACCTGCAAGCATGATTTTCTCCTAACAAGTATAATTTTTAATAGCTTTTATTAGTTTCGCCTGTACGTTTGTTTGTATGTAACTGACGCTTTGGGCTCGATTTTGCCCTACTTTAAGCGATCAGATTTAATTTAAACGTTGTAGACTTATCGAGGACCGACGACACTAAAATATTTTGATAAGTTTATTATCTCATCAGGATTAGTGATTTTATTTTATTTTAACTTATGAAGAGCAGTTTAACCCATGTAGAATGAAAGTATTCAGTAAAGACATTCAAACCTACGTGGGACAGCGGCACAACGGATAACGTTCGCTGTCTGAATCAGGAGATTCCCTGTTCGAATCCTGGCTGGCTCGACATATTCACATTTAACTTTTGTTTTACTCACAATTAAATTATTGTGAGAACTATAGTTCCAGTCCTCCACACCGGGACCTCATTTAAATATTATAGTTTAAAAACACGCTTAGTTAATCAAACTAAAAATAAATTAATAGTTTTAAAAAAAACTAATCAAACTAAAAAATAATTGTTAACATAAGAATAAAATGAATGTCACTGTTCTAAAAGCGTGGGGTGCTTTTTGTATGACATTTTTAAACTAACTCTGCTGAATGAAACTAGTGAAAATTATAACGATTGATATCGAGCACCCCACGCTTTTAGAACAGTGACATTAATTTTTATTCTTAATTTTATTAACTTATTTTTTACTTTTTACTTTGATTAACTCTAAATGCGTGTTTTTTTTTTAAACTATTAATTAGGTACTAATAAGCTCACGGTTTGAACACGACTACCTTTTCCTTGTATATCGCTCATATTGCGTAACACCGTATATGGCGCTTCCGGCGTAAGCTGTATATCTCAGAATTTGTTTCGATATATTCACTCTGTAAATAACTGGCATTTATAAAACAAACACTTAAAAAAATTTTTTTTTAAAGATCCAACCTGGCGATTTGGATGCAAAGAAAGAATTTAACATTATAAGTTAAATAAAAAAACGTTTGTTTTATTAACACCTGTTAATCAGAATTTGAACAGAAATAAGGCCACATTTAATTTAATTTTTAATACTCACTAATGTTCACCATATTCTAATTAAAGTCACGTAGCTAACTTAGCTATTAGAATGGAAAATACAAAATTATTTCTACGTCGAAAAACTGTCCAGTGAAATTAAATCAAATAATTTGCTAGTATATTATAATAAAAGAAGAGGGAAAAAAATTAACTTCAATTGCAAGAACTATTCAATCATTTGATATACATAATTAAGGGGCCTGAATGGCTAGCGCTCTGGACCACAGGTTTCGGGTTCGAGTCCCGGCGGTGCCATGGATGTGTGTAGTGGTTCGGAATCCACTTTAAACTGTAGGTCCCGGTCTAATAGGATGGTAGAGCGTTGCGGGGCATTGTTACTCCGCGTCCGTGGCTTATCTTCAAGTTGCACGCGCCCCCTGGGTAATGCAAAGTGAGTACATCTGTGCAGCGCTTGCCTTAAGACATCAAGACCAAGCTGTCTAAGTGTTTGCCAGCTGCATTAGACAAATATATATATATATAAATACATAATTAATTGAGACTTAAAACTTTGATGGCATTAAATAAGATAAAAATGTAAAAGCCCAAATTTGTAAATGAAATAAAGGAATTTTAGTTAATACGACTTTTAAAAAATAATCGTTTATTGGAAAAGATGTAGTGAAAAAAAAAAAAAAATTGTGCACACAAGTAGAAGTTCAAATTAGCATGTGAATGAATTGATGCCATAAATTTTTGGCATGTAATTCCTTTTTTTTCCCCCTCAAGGTGTAATTGCCTGAAATAATTTTTTAATAGTAGCTGTACAAACAAAATATAACTAATATTTTTCTTGGACCAAAAATTGAATTATTTGCAAGATTCTTATTTGGAAAGGGTAAATTCTGATTTAAAAAAAATCTACTGAAAGTTATTTTTAAAAGTTAAAATAATAGATATAATATATAAAATAATAATAATGTGATATAATAGATATAATATCGGTGCAACAAAAATAAAGAAATGACTAATAAACTATGTTCAAATAGCAAATTAAGAAGGGTGGGCTGAGATATTCAGCACGTGCTGAAAAGATAGAAGTAGTGGGCTTGACTTGTAGAGTGCAGGAGAGCTGGATTCGAATTCTCTAGGCCAAGGGTCTCCAAACTTTCCAGCCATAGGGCTATACTGTTTACTCCAGTAAGTACCAAGGGCCAAAACGTTTTAATTTTCTGCCATTATCTATAATTTCCAGACCAGTCGCCGAGTACGCGCCCTGAGCAAGCATATACTTGCTAACTACAAACTATTGTCAGTGAAAAATCACAATTAAACAAATCTCATTAGTATTTTTTACAAGTGGATACCCCGCGGTTTCATTCGCGTTAATTTAGCTTCTCCGTTAATGAGGGATTTTCAGGATAGCAATCATATGTTCGATTCAGGATATATACATTCCAAACATCGATATGCATACATATGCGATAGTCTTTACTAACATAACTATAGAGGGGTAACCGCGGGATGTTCACTAGTTTATAATGTTAGTGGGACTCATTTCAATTACTTGTTGTGCTTAAGTTAAATTTTCCGCGTATTATGCTTGTCCTTAAGCTTTACCTAGCAAGTCAATGAAACCGAGTTATCATTCTGTGCTTTTTTATCCAACTTATTACAGCAACAATCAGCTATTCGCTGTCGCGGACCGGATTGATGACACTGGCGGGCCGTAGTTTGGAGACCCTGCTCTAGGCGATATCCATTGTTTTCAGAAACGAAGAGACAAGATGGTACCTATCTGACATTCTTCCATACGACAAACAAATGTAGTTACCCCTTAAAATTCATCCTTTCATCACAAATCAGTGGACTGTTCGTTTTATGCATTATCAATGCCTAATCGTGAACCACCTAAAATACCTAAAGATACTGCGATATAATGGAAGGGAATGAACCTTCAGCAGGATAGCGACAGATTGCACAGCTACGATTTAATCATTTGATATGCAGTACATAACATGGGATTCAAACTTTGATGGCATTAAAGAAAAAGAAAAGCACAAATTTGAAAATGAGATTTAATGAAGTTCAGCTAACAGCACTTAAAAATAACAGTTTGTTGGAAAGAGACAAAAAAAACATGTGTACATAAATCGAATGGGAAGATATACATAATACTTTTTATTATTCATCATAAATAGGTAATTTTTATTATGATATACTACATTAAAAAATTGGTTCCGATTTTATGCAAATTATTCTTAAAACATAAAATTTGTGCCTCCAAAAAATCAAATTGCCAAACTCTTATATCAGCTACGATAGCTTGTGAAGATACACAGCAGAATCCAAAATTTTTATATCAAATAAAAATAAATTTTACCTGTAAACCTAAAGCTTGAAAGCCATAGAACATTTTTAATTTAAAACATACATATAAAATATTATAATTCCACAGACATATTTTTTTATGTTATGAGAAAGATCAAAAATTTAGTGTATATTCCTGTTTCATACAAGATTGATTTTAATTTTGTTAAGACTTGTAGGGAGGACCATCAGTACCATTATGCAAAATAGAATTTAAGTGCCTACTCTCTCTTAAAAGAAAAACATGATTTTATATACAAAGATAACAAAATAGTTATTATATAAATTTACTTACTGAATTGGATAAAATAACATTTATAAGTCGCTCCTCAGTTATTTTATCTTTGGAAATGTTTTCTTCCCTCTAAATATTTTTAAGAATATAACAAATTTGGGATTGAATACATTTCAAGTATATGCAAATTGGATCACAAAATGGATTTTTGAACTCGGATAATATACTTGAACATAAAATTTTTAAGACAATACCTCTCTATCTCTTTTTAGAAATTTGTAGATTTAAACATCGTTTTCTAAATCAGCTTCATTTTATATTCAACTGATTGTTGTGGATTTTATAAAAACCCACAATCAAATGTTTGAATGTTCCCTTATTTTATAGAAATATTTAGTTAAGTGGCACTTAATAAAATTTTTTACAAAAATGTCCAACTTGACACATTTTAATGCTTCTCCTGTACCAGCACTCTCAGGCTTCTAATGTCGCGATTTTTCAATTTTGTTTCCCTCAAATCTAATTATGAGCTTGTAAAACAGAAATAAATAAGTTCTAATTAATAATCAATATATTTTATGATACCACTACAATCTGCAGCTTATTAAAAATATATATATATGAGGATTTGCAGAGATTTGGACAAGCAGCAATTGCAATTACACCAGTAATTCCAAAATTGGAATAGGTTCAATAGTATTTACCTTGCGTTACAGAGCAATTTACCACAATAATAATAAATAATTTTAATTTTCTTCTTTTAAAATTCTAAAACTTTTTTAATCTCAAGCTTTTTGAAGATTCATTCACATTTGTTAAGCTTTCGCCATCTAGAAAGATTGGATGCAATGCTCTTTAATAACTCTCGATTACAGTTATGATAAAAGTGGTTTGAGGTTATACTCAATTCTCCAAGGCAAATTCAGTAAAGCCACAAAAATCCATTTATTATACCAAAAATATTCAAATGTTAAACGTCCATTGTCATTGACAATGCGACGTTAACTTTGACGAACCAGATTGGCGACCGAAAATGACGTAGAATGAAAAAAAAACTGTTGTCAATCTGATTAGTCAAAGTTGATGTCGCGCTGCCAATAAAAATGCACCCTAATAAATCATTTTCATTCGATTTATAAAGCGACTAATATTCATCATCATACAAAAAATTAAAGGTTATCTGGAAGTTTCATAAAGATTAATCTTTATATTAAGACTAAATTTGAATTTTAATTACTTTCTTATGCCAACAGCATTCATTTCCCATAATCAGTCTTGTTAATTTCAAATGAGATGTTATAGTTGGAAGTCCTTTAATTTAAATTGAATATAATAGGATAAATTGAGCCACAAGATTAAAATATATAACATAGAATCAGATAGATTAAAATTTCACAGTAAAACAGTATATCCTGCCAATGCCTTAATATATATATTGAGGATTTGTTTGACTATTAATTCAGTAATTAGGTGACGTTTGTTTTGTCTGAAGGTAGCGTGTCCCAGCTAGTAAACTTTGAACTGAAGTTGATAAGGCAATGGAAATTTTCTATTAATTTTGAACTGATGATGTTTTGACTGTGCCAACCTTTTGCTAATGTTTCTTTAAACGATGTGTATTAAATGTAACGTAAAAACGATTAGCCAGTTCTTTTTAATTATCCCTACACACCCACAAAAGTAGAAACGTCGCCAGGGATGAGGTCGTTGACTCGTATTGCCAACGAGTTTCGGATGTAGACATTTTCGAATCAAATTGATACAGAAAACCACTCTTGACTGGAAATCAACAAAATCTCAAGATTGATTTTTTGGATAGCCACCCTGCCTTCAAGTTGGAATTAATGGTGATGAAGCTAAAAGCCGTCCTAGCTAAGTGAATTACTCCTGTCCTGCTCACAATTAAAGATACTTCCGTTTCCAGTCAAGAATTGCCATGATTTGAAGTCTTCCGTACATCTGTGTGTGTGTTATCTGAAGATGGTGTATTCTTTTAATCAGCTGTCTTTTTTTTTTTTTTTTTTTTTTTTTACATTCGTCACCCAATCATGAGAATTTCCAGCTGCTTCACAAGTTGAAATTACAAATAAAGACATTTTTTTTTATTTCACAATAACTTTGTTTTTATTTTTCTCATCGTGAAATTTAAAATGTTGTTTTAGAAAGAAAGTTATATAAAGTTGCACAATTTCATTCTGAAGTGGGAAGAAAGTTTTTTTTTCTTTTATGTATGCAAAGAAAGTGCTGTTTTATTACTTCAACTAATGTGAGATGTAGATATTTTATGCCAATTGAAACACATTTTAATATTTTTATTTCATTGTTAGAAATTTCCCTTCAAAATACTGTTTATGAATGTTTCTATACTTAAATGATTTTTAATTTCTTATGTTGATTATCAATTGCTTTAAGTTTTGAAACTAGTATCTAACTGAAGCTGAAACGATATATATGAGAATTGCATCAAAAGATGACAAACTGTATATCACACATAAGATTATTGCCTTAAGTTTTAAAACTCACAAATGGTTTGTTGAAGCTCTGAAAAACATGTTGCGATTTATTGAGACTGAAGTTCACGACAAGCATTTTTCCATTATAATGTATTTTATGGCAACCCATTTTCATTGGAAATGGAATAAGATGCAGAGTATAGTATAATCCACAAAGGTAGCAAAAGTGTTAAACATGTCTAAAAATTGCCTCCGAGCACTATGACAAGAGATGTTTTCAACCTGAAGTCTCGAATGGTGTTACTAAACCTTTCAGATGCTTGAATTATTATTAAGATAATTGTCCCAGAAAAGTTCACATAACATCGAATGTCGAAAAAATTGAAAATTTGGCTGAGTATGAATTTGGTATCGCTAGCTTAGACGATAAGCATGAGTTTCAATATATATATATATAAAAACTGCAATTAATTTAAGGAAAGAGCTGCAATAGTATTTATTTCCATATGCAGAGACAAAATATATTTAAGTCTTTTGATGTAATGTTTGCAATAAAAAGAAATAATAAAACAAGTAATGCTTGATAACTATTTTTGTTTCTTTTCCCATGTAAAAACATATTTGAATATTTGTTTCAGAAAGTTATTTTGTTGGATGCATGTAACTTCTAACTGAATGTAACATTACAGATATACACAACATTACAATACTTTAAATTTAAAATGAATTATAAACGCCTAAATATTTTATAAATCTGCTTCATGATTTTTATTCTTTTACTAGGTCTTATTTTTCAAGTGAATACATTTTACCTAAGTTAAAAATGAAAAACATTAATTAGATTTGTGGTAAAATTATCAAGTGTTTTTAAAAAGATTATCTTAAACAATTACAATTTTTTTCTTGCCTGTTAATTTGGTAAGAAAATTTAATTTGAAAGGAATTATGTTATAAGGTGTAATATTAAGTATAAACTAATACAAAAAGGTAGAGGCAACAGATAATCACATAATTCAGATCTAATATTGTGATGAATTAGTACTACATGCAATGTAAAAAAGTATTTTTAGAAATAAAAAAGACTGATAATAGGCATAGAAAGAAAAATAAATTGTTCATTTTCTTTTCTTCAATTTAAAAACAATTTAACTACAATAAAACATTTATACTATGCTTTTATTATTCAAAGTACAAATAAAAAAATCATCTTATAAGAAGGCTAGATGTTGTATGCTGTCTGTATACATAGAGATAATTATATTTAGATAGCTAAAATAATAAAGTGCTAGCAATCAATTTAATCAATAATCCACACCTATTATTTATAAGAAACATCTGCTAGAATAAAATTTAAAGTGTTAATAAGATTTTTTTTCCCTTGCTGATCTCTTATTACACTGTACTTTTTATGTGGACTATCAAAAACACAAGCTGTTTTTTTAGAAATAAATAAAATCAATTAGATTTTTAAGACGTGTGCAAATAGTGAAGTAGAAAAATATTGGTGCTGAAGAATAATAACAGAATTTGAACTACCCTTTTTATATTTTCTCCTACACTTAAGAGGGGAGGGGGAAATTATTATTATTTTTTTTGTTTGTCACCAAAACTTCAAAGAAAATTTATTTCAATGATTTCCCTAAATTTTCCATACTTTATTATAAATTAAAATAAATTATATATATATATTTATATATAATTTCTAAACATAATTTAACACATGATACAGGCAAATTTGTTGTAAATGTACAGAATTAATTTTAAAGTAAGTCAACATTTTATTATTTAAAAAAAGCAAGAAATTGGAGGTGTAAGCTTAAATAATAAGGAAGAGAAACGATGGTTTAACATTTTCAATAGCATCAAAAATTTTTGAGTTAAAAGAAATATACAATCATATGATCATACAATAAATAAAATGAAAAAAAAAATTCAAATTGTAATTTGTCCATTTGATTCTAAAATTGTGACTATGCACAATTGATATTGAAATTTTTAACAGAAAAACTAGATTGACATAACTTTGGACAAACTTATTCTGAAAATATTTACATCAGTACAAGTTGGTTATGAAACAGCAAAGCAGGTTTGAATATTAAAATTTAAATTTCAGAATAAAGGCACCTTTTATATACCTGAAAGATACCTGCATTTCATTTTAAACTAATTACATAAAAAAGAAGCAATGAGTTGAAAATAAAAGTTTTCACCAACATCAAAATATCCTTTTACCAGTTCAATCATCTAATGAGGTATTTACAGGTTAGGAAGGACCAAATTATGCACATCAAATGTGAATCTATCTTCTTGAACACAAAATCATTTTATTTTTTTATCCTTTAAATATCAGATATTTTGCAGAAAAAAGTTTTCCCAATATAAAATTGGGTAATATATGTACAACTAGGCAATAGGTCTATTACCTAGAAAAAATGTTAAGCAATAACAATTCCAGTTGCATTTCTTTCCTTTTTTTAAATACTCTTTTCACAAGGTACATGTTACAAGAGTAAACAGCTCTAACTAGACTTTATGGAAAAAAGAACCCTGAGCTACTTGTAACATTTTTTCCCGTCAGCCTTATTAGTTATCTACCTGAAAATGGCAAAATCATCTTTTTGCACCTGAAAAATGGAAATAAAATGATGCATTAATGATATAATTTACTTCAGTTATAAGATGAAAATGTAAATCATTATAACACATAAAAATAAAAACTATTTTTATTACTTTATTATAACTTGTATAGCACAGGTACGGAAATATAGGGATAGTTGAGTAGCTTTCAAATTTCATTTTAATTTTTATTACAGCAAAATAAAAATATTGTGATGGGAAAACTTTATATTTTATCATCTCTGAACATAATTTTAAGTTTAATCATTTTAAAATTTATTAGACAAGGTCTAATAAATTTTTACATTACATTGGCTCAAATATCTCCATGACTGCATGAGCCATGATGACGGGATACTTGCCAACACTAAAAACAATTTTTCTTTTTAATGTTACATAGTGTTTAAGATACAAGAACTTCCAGTTGTGAAAAAAAAAAAATAGTTAAACTATTAACATTATACATTAATTATAAATGTGTATGCAATTAATTAAGTTTAAAAATAAATTTAGAGAACTAAAGAGAAAAACAAACATTCTTTATTTACAGCCCTATATAATAAGAGTTAATAGATATTTTATTTATTTACATTGTATGAATATATTATTTACAGATTTTGATGCACCTCTAAAATCAACACTAACAGGAAAATTCTTCAAATAATTATACTTAGCTAATAATTGTCCATTTTATCGTTGGAAAACATTCATAACACACACACAGTTCATGTATCCCCATTCTAAGTATTTCTCCTACTACCACTATTTTTATTTATCAGGCCTTAACTACATTAAACCTGCAGCATTTTAAACTATTTTAGATTCAAAATATAACTGAAATTATAGTTAGTAAATCAAGGCATGCTTCTGCAGTTAAAACATAAAATAGATTACAATACACATATAAATCGCTCTCTCTTGAAATTTTCCCAAATAACGATTATTTTCCTTTCAGCTGATTCAATGAGCAACTATTTGGCTATATTCAACATGCAGAAACTGTAAAAGAAACAAGATGAATGTTGACTACCTTTGGACTCACACAGTAAATATTATATTTATCAGAAGAAAAAAAAAAAACCCAGATTAAACGAATTAAACCCAATTGTTAGTTCATCTTGGAAGGCATAAAGAAAAGAATTACCATCAACAATCAGCTCGAAGAACTTAGAAACCGCTACCTCGAAACCAAAGAATATGAAGAAAAAAGTACCTAAATCAACGAAATCACAGAACAACTTGAAAATAGACCGATCAGAGTAAAACTCAGAATAAAAGATATTCCAGAATCAATGGATGTCCTTGAAGAAATTATAACTTCTTTTAGATTTTCTATGACAGAATGAAGTGCCAATACTCAACCCTCTCTCGAGGAACCTACCAGCATCTTTCACACGGCCCCATATGCAAGGACAAAAAAAAAAAAAAACTTTGCAAGTCTTGCCTTTGGTCAGCAAATCAAACAAAATGAATTGTATCATATCTTTAAAAACACTCAACAGGAAGCCCAGAAGCCAGCAAAATTGTTCAACAAATTATTGCCTTATAGTTTATCCCAACAATGAATATTCCTGACTCTATTGAGGAACTCCTAACATCAAATGGAATTCTCTTCCAAAATCCAGAGCAACCATCAAACACGAGACACACCTCATCCCTGGAGAAGCAAACTGAAACTGCCAAAATGATTACGATGGAAATTGAAAAACTACTGAACAAGGATCAGGACAACCAGATAAAGGTGGTTTCCTCACCCCACCTAGACATAACATCATAAAGAATGTAGATGCTTGCAACTAGTACCCCTCCATCCCTTCTGATATGCAAAATCAATTCACTCTTCTTAAGCAAAATGGAGACCAATACAGTGGAAAAGAACCAATCCCAAAGGAAAAACATGCCTCTCTTCCTAGTAAATCCCACCTTTCTTTATCATTGCAAGCAAAAACTGACCAGAGACCTGCAGCTCACTAAACTCTATTGTCAAAAGCTTAAAAATCACCTTGGTTAGAGAACATTTCCTGAAGCTGACTGTAGAAACCAAAGACTACAGAACTTTAAAATTAAGAAGCATTGAATTCAAGAGCTATAGTTTAAAAAAGAATGCCTCTTTAAAAGTGGTAATTAGAGGCTTACAAATTTGCACTAATAAAAATAACATCATAGATGTAATCATAGCGGAAAATTTTTCAATTTTGGACATTGCACAACTACCAGCACTAGAGAGAAAAAAGGCCCATGCCTCTCTTCCTAGTAAAATCCCAAATTCTCTCACATCAAAAGAAATTTTCAACTTGAACCCACTTTTGGCACAAAGATACAGATATTATTCCAGAATGCGGATGTTATGGTTTCTTCCATAGCAGTGAAAGCTTTAATTTAAAAAAATACATTGTGGCCACCATTCAGACTGTTCACTTCAGACAGACCAAATGTTGTGCAAATTGCAAGGGGAATTGTGCAATATTTTGGAGAGGCTGCCCTAAATTTTCCCGAAAAAACTCCTTATCAGAAGAAAATTTCTCAACCAAAACCTCCAATGACACCAAAAATCAAAATCAATATTGAGAAAGAAGAATCTTTCTACTAGGTTGTCAAGTTATTCCTCAAACCTGACCTTTGCGGAAGTTACCATAAAGAAGCAAACAATGCTTACAGCTATCCGAAAGCAACATGAATTCTATTAAAATAGCATTGATCTTTTGTCAGCTATTGTGAAGCTCATGAATCGGGATGGACTAAATGGTGCCCTGTTGCTAAAAGCCTTCAGAACAGCTTTATTGGAGTTAAAGAAGATAGACAACATTGACAAAAAAAAATCCTTACGGAACAGTATGGTGCATTACTATTCAATTTACATTTTCAAGCTACTACTGGCCTCTTCTCCATTTTTCGCATTTGTAAAAGATCCATTAATTTTGTAAATTTTTATATAGTTTTATAAAAAAAGTACGGGGAATACTTTTCCCCCAAGCACTAATTAATTGGAACCTTTTGTCGTTGGCTATAGGACATGTCCCCATGAAGGGAAAAAAATCACATGTTAACATGTTACCAACTTTAGAAAGAAAGATTAACCTATTATACAGAAAATAGGGGTGGCTGAAGTATCCCCACTCTGCTTTAACAGAAATTGCAATACTTGAAGAAATTTACCAAAACAAAATTCTATGAAAAGGAAAACCTCACATAACAATGAATTTTAACTAAAAATCATAAATTTTTATTCTTAGTAAAGATAAGAATGTTATTAATTATTTCCTTAATTAAGAATGAGAATCTTTTGAATGGGTTTCTGGTATTTAGATCTGCAATGCATTACATAAATACAACTTATGAAAACAATTAACAATACAAGACAGTTATAAGAAAACATTTAACAATTTTTTAATATTAAAAATAAATAATTAAAGCATAGGAAGATTAATTTATAAGTGCCAATTTACAAAGCATAGTTCAAAGCATAATTTCATAGTTATTAATATCAATAAGCACTGAAAAAGCAGTTAATTTTAAAATAAAAATAAAAAAAAGCAAAATTTTTCAATACTTTTCCAAATTATCCCCCCCCCTCCCTTAAAAATAAAAATATTTAATACAGTTTAAGAGAGGACACATTGGACCAGGCTATAATTTCTCAAATATTGTTGAAAAATCCCACCAAATGATAATTGTAGAGCATTTTGTTTCTGAATAAGATAAATCAATTTTGCCACTTAACGTGTAATTTTCTATGTAAAAGTACTATGGGTTTATAAATGATTGAATTTTCTTTTTTAATATAAATCAGCGTTCCATGTCTCTGTAGAAAATTAGGCATATATAAAATTACACAATCTTCAATACTTTACTGGTTGAAATGGTAATAAAAATGCAATGAATGTGAATGCAATGCAATAGATTTTATATTTACAATTTTTTTTTTTTATGGAAAATTCTGTTGCACATGAATACTATAATGTTCTTATTGAAAAAAATAATGAATTATTGTGTCCTTTCTTAGAAAAAAAGGACAAAATATGAAACTATTTAACACTGAATAATTATTTTGATACCTATTATTATACACTAATTCTGCCACCATGTTATTTTGAAGGTAAATATCTGGAAACATAAATAAAATTAATAAGATTACCAATAATGTAACCTTTTAAATGAAAATTCTTAAAAAAATTTAAAATTGAAAAAACTGACAGTTTTGAAAAAATGCCTCCTCTTCCCTCACAACTGAGGTAAAAGTGATGATGTATTCATGTGTGTATGAAAAGAGAGAAGAAATAAGTTCAGCAGATAAAGTTCCACCGTATTAAGATTCTACAATATAAATTAAAACAAGGTATCTATTTTTAATACTATGTTTATGAAAATTAATCTGATATTACAGAACTTTATATTGAACCTGATATTTACTTTCTTTATTTAAAAAAAGCACAGCCAATCATAAGGAATACATAAATATTCCAACAATAAATAATTTATGTATTGTTTTAAAATAACCCAAAATAATGGTGCCTGTAGTATATGTCATGTTTTTAGAAGTCTCAATCCAGAGAAGGCAATTAATAAGACTGAATTTGAAGAATTAAAGAATTCAAGCAGATATGCGGTAGATTTCAATTGAGAGGTGTTGCTTGTGCAAATCATCTAAAAGATATATATATATATAGCTTTTAGTTTAATTGAGTTACATTTGAGATAAATTTAATAAGAATATAAGTCATGAAGAAAGAGTAATGAAATTTATTAACTATGTTGATTGTTAATAAAAATATGCATATTCTATAAAATCTGTAACCAGTGCAGGGAAAGAACAGACATACATTACAGGGTTAACTGGAATTTTTCAAAATCTAGAGATAAAAATTTTATAACAGACTCTTACAGATTTGACATTCCACTCCATACCACTTTGTTCATTTTTTTGTTTTCTGCTTTCTTAATAATTATATATTATAAGTGTTACAAAATCTGAAGTTTCTTAAATAATTCATACTTATATGAAATCTGCACCCTTTTTTATATAACAAAATGGGATATATGTGGCTGCAGCATTGCTTCCAAGAAAAATGCTTTATTAACATTCAATGTCTTTGTTCAAATTGTTGGCCATGTTAATAAATCCTTTCAGGCAAATCATTAAAAAGAAAAAACACCATTTACACCCTATACTGCATAGATAGCTTATATTCCCTTAATTTTTCGGAATACTATTAATTTATTTTCTCATGACAGGCTGACTATATTTGACAGTGGTTAAGCCTGATGACCGTTTAATGACATTTTGCAACATACCAGGTGATCAAAAAGTCAGGACGAACTTTAAAAATGAATAATTCGAAAACGAATCAAGATACAAAGATACGGTTTGCACCAAACGGATGGAAAAGAAACCGGGTTTTTGTGTGGGAACAAAAAAAAAAAAAAAAAAAAAAAAAGTTCTGTTGGCGACCAACAGATGGCGCTGTCGGATTTCTGATGTAGGATTATGCGAAGCAACAAGTGATATAAAAAAGGAGCAACTGCAGCAGGTAATGGTAGTCGTAGCTTGTATGCATCGAAATGCTGTCCATAGTTGAGAAAGCCCTCTTAGTTAAACTTTATTATAAGAATTCGGAAAGTGCCATTGCGGCATTGCGAGCATATCGCTACATGAAAGGTATGCGAAATAGCAAAGGATCAATAACGTCTTCTGCATTGAAGAAAATGATGAAATTTGAAGCTACAGGTTCTTTGGCATCACGTCAAAGAAGTGGACGTCCCTCAACAGCCGCTGCTGTTGCCACGACAGTGGAGCAAACGGTGCAATCCATGTCGGCGGTTTGCTGCACATGGGGAGTGCGGTGCTCGAGAGTTTCGAGGCAGACAGGAGTGTCTGGAAAGCATTGCGAATAACTCTGAACCGGTATCCCTACAAGTTGCAACATAGCAAGAACTGAAACCTCCTGACTTCGACTCTCGCCGAGGTTTGGCGAATTTGGTATTCAATAAGATGGAAGAGCAGCCCGATTGGCTTCACACTGTGCTTTGGACAGATGAAGCGCATTTCACGCTCTCTGGCGCTGTTAACACCCACAATTGTCGAGTGTGGACCACAGAAAATCCACATGTATTTGTTGAGGTACCTTGCAACAGCCTAAAGTGACAGTCTGGCATGGCTTCACTGCTGATTTCATAATTGGTCCATTTTTTTCGAGGAAGTCACACAGGCGGGTTTCAAAACAGTTTCAGTCACTGGTCAGCGATATGTGGCACTGTTACAGAACAACATTATTCCTGAACTGCAAGCGCGACAGGCACTCAAAACAGTCACCTTTATGCAAGATGCAGCACCACTTCTATTGCTCTGCCTGTGCAACGTCTGCTATGCTCAACATTTGGGGAGAATCGCATTATCAGTCGCATGCATGGTCTCTAAGATCGCCCGATCTGACACCCTGTGACTTTTGGCTGTGGGGATTCTTGAAGTCAAAAGTATACCGCGACCAACCGGCATCACTAGCAGCACTGAAAGATGCCATCCGCCAAAATGTGTCTGCCATAACGCAAGAAATGCTACTAAATGCTGTGAACGGTGTGGTGACTCGTCTCACAGCTGTACTTCTGAATGATGGACAGTACATTGAACATTTACTGTAATACTCATTAACTGTAATTAAGCTGACTTGTAAGTTGTGAACATATTTTCATTTGTAAATCATCTTTTGATGCAATAAAACACTATAGCGCCATCTGTTGGTTGACAACAGAACCATTTTTTTTCGTTGCCACACAAAAACCCGGTTTCTTTTCCATCCGTTTGGTGCAAACCGTATCTTTGTATCTTGATTCGTTTTCGAATTATTCATTTTTAAAGTTCGTCCTGACTTTTTGATCACCTGGTACATTACCGATTCATCGTGACTGCCATAAAGATAAGGAATCAATTGTAAAGACATCAAATTGGAATAATTATAAAATTTGTAAAGTTCACATCAAGCAACATTTTCAGAACAAATAATATAGAAAGGGCACTGAATACTATAAGCTTTAAAACTAGAAGCATTCAAAATATTTCAAGTATTTTTCTCTTGATGCATTTAAATCAAGAAAATCACTGTAATATTTATTTTTTCAATATTAACCTTACTTTTATTTAAGAAGGTTTTAAAGTTATTTAACTTTAAAACCTTCAAGTAAATAAATTAGTAAAGTAAAAAAGTCGAAGTAAATAAATTACAAATAAAATTATTAGTTTTATACTACAAACATTACGAAACAATACACATGCATGTAATAAATAAGAATTTTAGGGATATATCATCAGGAAGGAATTTTATTTTTTCATTCATAAATTCTAACATTCTAAACACAGTTGTAACTATTGAATTATTCTAGGTCTTGAATCAATACTTGTTTGGGAAATATTCCCATTTATGAAATTATACAAAATTAACAAGCATGGATCATTAAAATACTTCTACATAAAAATGATTAATGTACAGCTAATTGACAGAAAATTAATTATGAATGTTAGAATATTACAATTTTTAAATGCATTCATATAGAATTTAATATAACTTACAGTCTTTTCTTTCATGTCTTTGTATCTTCAGCTTCCTTTTGATCAGATATTTCTTCAGATGAATCGGAAGCATCACTACTGTCATCGTCATCATCATCATCATCATCAAGCCCAAAATCAGACATTCGGATTAAAAGTGGCTCATCCGAAGAATATAAGCACTTTTTGCATTTTTCAATGCGACATAACTTTACAGAACATTTTTTCATATGTTTCTTTACTATATGATCATGCATATTTTCGCTAACAACATTGCAATCCCTGCAGCGTCTTGGACCAGTCTCTTCTACGTGCTTTTTAGCAGGAGGTTCGGAGGATGAATCATCAGAGGGACGTTTGGCAGAACCACTGTGCACATTATATACATGGCTCTCAAACAACCTATATAAAGTAAAAGTAGCAGTACAGACAGTACATTTATAAGATAAATGAGCAGGCTTAAGCGTCACTTTATGAACCTGAGTCATGTGAGATACTAATTTGTATGTAAACACAGCCCCACAAATGATGCACCTTCCTCCATCTTGATTTTTATTAGCCATTTCTTGCATATTAGTAGTAACTAATCCATGAGCACCAAGTAAATGGCGCTCTAGTCCCTGATCTGTAAAAAACCTCCATTGGCATTTTTGACAATTCAAAGGAGGTCTACTTACAAGCATTTTTGGGTGGATTTTTACTTTGTGTACCCAATTCATGTGTGTCCTTAATTCCTCAAGATCTTTAATATAAGAATCACAAATTTCACATACAACAAAAGTGTTGCCAGAACTACCTTTAACAACTTGAGATGGGGGAGTATTTAGACGCTGGTAGGGAGCTGCAGGTCTAATATTCCTTATATTCATATTTACAGGTAGTTTAGCCTGAGGTTGGCCTAACAGTCCACTAGAACCTGCCATATTAGTAAATAAAGCTACTGGTTGAGGTGGACCAGGTTTGGGAGAAACAGTTCGATTTGAAGCAGTACTGATAGGTGTTAAAGTAACATTCCTCAACCCTGCTATGGCATTTGTCCGAGGAAGGACTGAGGTTCTCGTAACAGGAGTTATTGATATACCAGAAGAAGCCAAGGCAGATGCAGCTGATGTTATTGTGGTATTATATACAGTTCCATGTCTCGGCAATGGGCCTCGTATGGCTTGAATTGCTCTAGGTTGAGGATATCTGCCAACAGATTGCATTGATTGGATCGATGAACCTCTTGGTCTTGTTATTACAATACCAGGAGGTAATTGAATGTTTGATCCTGTTGATAATGGAGGCATATGAGTTTGATTTTTTATCAATTGTTTCATAAGACTGGGATTTTTTGAATCATCATAAGTATTTTGAAAAGATAATTTACTCAAAACAGATGCAAGTTTCTTTCTGGCATAGGCACTATTAGATGAATTATCTTCCGGTACTGGAGATCTATTTTTAGCTGAGGCTGAATTCAATAAGAGTCTTCTATGGCCAACAACATCAGCTATTGTAACAGGTTTGGTAGTGACACCAGGAAATTCAAAATCAAAAGGTGGTGCCAGATTCTGAGATGGAATAAAATGTTTCCGACAACGACCCATGTGACCATTAATTTTAGTTTTTAGATTAGTTTGGAAAGAGCAAAAAATGCATTCATAAAAAGGGATATCTGCTTCTAGTACAGCCTTCCTCCCATGCATTGCTTCAAAATGAAATTTTATTTGTCCAGGATCTCTTGTTGCAAATATACAATAACTACATTTAAATTCTCTTCTAGAACTCAAATGAGGAGTTAAATAATGACCATCCATCACAAATATTGATTCAGTTTTAAAATTGCATTGTTTACATTGACGAATTCGAAAATTAAAAACTGCATTTATCTCTTTTAATTTGTTATATTCTTTTTCATGAAGTTCAATACTTTTTTCCAAATCTTCATCTGCAGTTTTATTTGATTTTAATTGTTTTAATTTAGTACGCTTCATATCTCTATGATACCATTCTTGCACTCTGCTAGTACCTAAATTTATCAGAAACTGGCCAACTGAACTCTGGAAGAAATTTCTCTTTGAAATCATATTAGGCCTCACAATGCTAGGATTATCTCCATTAGATTTTTTTTCTTCACCATCAAGTTTGGGAAATTCGTCACTTTCTTTAATAAGCAAAGGAACAAGAAGTGATGGACTCTCAATAATAACTTCATTTTCAGCTAAGTACAAAGTACCTGTATGTGGAAATTTGACAGGTTTGTATTCACCAGCTCTAAAAGATTTTATTTTTTCTTTTAATGAGTTATAATATGGGAATCCTGCTGAAAGACTCACATTCCCATCAAAGGAAGAAGCCTTAGGAAAGTCTACAACAGTAGGTTTAACTTCAGTTTCAACTAAATTAATTATTTGAATTTCTGAATCACTTTCTTCATCAGACTTTTTATTACCATTGATGCTTATAATCTCAATATCAGCATCATTATTATTTTCCTCTGTTTTTTTCCTAGAATCTTTACTTTCATCTAGTGTAACTTCCTCAATTTCTACTTTTTTCAAACCTTTAGAATTTTCTTTTGTTTTAAGTGGAGGTATTTCTTTAGAAATTTCTTTTTCATTCTTTTCTTCTTCAATGATCTCTATTGAATTATTTAATAAATCAGCAGAATTATCCTCAGGCTCTTTATCAGTAATGCATGCTACAGGTGAAAGATCAGGCATAACTGTTTTATCATTAGAATCTTCAGCACTTGTTTTATCACAATTTTCAACACTTTCATCACCATTGCTCTCACTATCACATGCACTCTTTGTATCACTTAATTTTACCTTTTTTATTTCCTCAGATTTTTTAACGTCTTTAATTTCTGATTCAAGTTCTGGCAATTTTCGCTTGTCACCCACTTTTTTGTTTTCAGAATTATTTGATATATCTGTGTTAGTTTTCTTAAATGCATTTTTGTTGTTTGTATTAATGGATTCATTTTCTGAATTTGTGTCATCATTTTTACCATTGACAATAGACAATTCATTTGATTTAACATTACGTAGCCTTTGTGATCGACGGCCATTAGAACAATTTACATCGTATGCTTTAGAATTTGGCCCATCTTCATGTGTTTTACCATCGTCTTTAATCTGCCAACGCTCATCAGGTTGAAAATCTATACAAGGTTTACCTTTACTAATTTCATTAGAGCTATGGTTTTTTTCTACTTCTGGCTCAGGTAGTTTTCCTTCTGAATCAATACAGCTCATGGTCTACACTGAAAAGTAACAAATGACATTATGAATAATGACATTTAATTAAAAGTTACAATACTTTATACTTAAATTTCTAATTCTTAAACAGTCTTCAACAAATACAATACATAAGAATTAGATGCTTTACTTCACATTTTTACAAATCAATAAAATATTTTATATCCTAGAACAAAAGGCTGGAAATGGACTTTACACACACACACACACACACACACACAAGGGATTATCAAAATAATGGAAACACCATAGATTTATAAAGAATCCTTTATTAGTATGGTGTAGGACTGCCTTGGCATGTAATACAGGTTGTATTCGCCTAGGAATCAATTCATACAAGTGCTGAATAGTATTTAGAGGAGTATTGTACCATTTTTCATGGAGACATTGTGAAAGTTCTGGGAGAGATGCCGGAGGAAGATATAGATTCCGTATTGAACGCTCTAAAATAGACCATAACGGTTCAATGATATTGAGGTCGGGTGACTGTGCGGGCCAAGGTAGATTTTTAACTTCAACCTTGTGTTCATCAAACCATGATTGGACATGGATGGGTGTATTATCCTTCTGGAAAATTCCATCTCCTGCAGGAAACAAGGTTTGCATCATAGGATGGACCTGGTCAGCAAAAATTTCTCTATACTTCTCCCCAGTGATCATTCCTTTCAGGGTTATGATTAGTCCAGCAGAAAACTACGACACGGCTGCAACCATCATGACAGATCCACCTCCATGCTTGACAGGTGGAAGGAGACAATCACGATCATACAGTTGTGCAGGTGTCCTCCAAATGCACACCCATCCTGCTGTAGGGAAAAGTGTGAAAGACGATTCATCAGACCATATTACTTCCTTCCACTTATCAATCGACCAGGTTTTGTGAGTGTGGTACCACTGTATACGACTTTGGCATTAACATCTGTTACAGATGAACAGAACATAAATGTCCTGTTTATGAAGGTGTCTTCTAACTGTAATGATTGACACCGGAGAATCAGATGCTCATTGAACTCTGTGGTCACTTTTGCTGCAGTTGTTCGCTTTTTAGACAATCCGCTTCAATGCCCTTCACTGAGCTTCCGTTTCCATCCACTCGTTCTTTGTGTGTATGCTGTCATGACTTTAGACACCGTACCTCTAGAAACAGCTAAAAGTTGGGATGTTTCGGTTACACCTGCTCCAGTTAGATGGGCTCCTACAATTTGGCCTCTTTGAAAATCTGAAAAGTCTGACATTTGACGCGTTTGAAATAAATCAGACTTGCAGAGCTTCAATAAAGCTACCACATACTACCAGAATATATACATTTCTATTTTTAAAAAAAACCTGGTAGTTATTATATTTTAATGCTTATGTAACACATTCAAAAATGTCACTTTTATTCACAGGCATTTCCATTATTTTGATATCCCCAAGTATGTATGTATGTATGTATGTATATATATATAGACAAGGAAATAAGCAGAATGGAATTTCCATAAAAGACAAAACACTCTCACGAGTATTAAAAAAAAAAAGCACTAATTTAATTTTTCTTAACATTTAATTTATAATATAGTTCAGTCCCTCAGTTTTATGCTTCATCTTCCTGAAGCGTGATATAAATATAACTTTATGTACCATGAGAATGCCTCCTCCCTTTTAAAAAAACATATATCATTGAACATGCAATTCAATGATGGGCTACTTTAACATTTAAATATCCTAATATTCTGCATGTCATGGAATATTGGGATGACTAGTGGATCCCTGGATATTTTTGATTGATAGAATGTGAAAATATCAGTACAAGTATAAAACTTTCTTCATAACGAAAGTTTTAAATTAATATATTGCTGAATTAGAGCAAATCTCATAAATAATATTGCAATAATCAAATGGAGAAATTCTGATTCTATGAAATTGTTTTCCACTCGTCATGTACAGCATGTCAGCGTTCTTAGTGCTTTTCTCTTTACCATCTACATGAGTCATATTTACGAGATCATTCCTGAACATACGGAACCCTTATTGTATTCTGATATTTTTCTTCTTAGCAGCAATAAATTTCTGGAAAAAGTACTTAATAACCTACAAATAGCCCTTCATAAAATAACTCAATATGGAAATTTACCCTTCAACCTGAAAAGTGCAAAGCGGTTAACTTTTCTAATAAAAAATAACAATCAGCTCAACATCTGCATATTTACAATATCACATCCCTTGGAAACAACATATGCGTATTTTAGGTATCATATTCTCTTATAACCTCTCTTCAAACAACATTTCCTGTATCTTAAAAGGAAAGTTATTAAAAAATTAGATGCTCTTAAAGCAATTGCTGCTAATTCCTGGGGTTGTCGATCCTATAATTTAATTCAAATAACAAATACCAGAATTCGTAGTTTACTGGAATATGGAGCTCCGATTTTTATCTTATCTAGCCATAGTGATTTCCAAATACTTAACCGTATTGCAACAGGTTTTCCAAGGTGGACACCGATTCCGGTTTTACTTAAAGAAACTTGTCAACTTTCTTTGTTTCAGAGGTTGCATATACTAGCAGAGCGTTTTTATCAAACATATTTCTTTTGATTCCTCTTGTCCACCCACCATTTATCTTTGCTCGGGAAATAAAACTCTAAGGTTGAAACATCCCAATTCAATACAACGCTTTTTTGCAGGTCCTTTAGAAAATTTAGACATTCAACCTTCTAATTTATTTCCTAATTTTCCTCCAGTTAGAGAGTTAACTCTAAATTCACATTTCATCTCAGTGATTTACCTTTTCAAACAAAACAGTTACCTCATCATATCATCAAACACCTCTTTGAACAATACAAAAATGAATATTGGAAAGATAGAATTCTTTTAGCCTCTAGGACAGAACTTGAGCATTCAATAGCAGTCATCAATTCTTTTTCATAGGAGTCTTTATCAGGACAGACTTCAAATTATAATAGTATTTTCACAGAAGCCCTTGCACTCCTTTTAACACTTTCAACTTATGTTCTCCCATCCCATAAATACATAATCCACGGATAGTTTATCTGTTCTTCTGGCATTACAGAATTGTAATATTCATTCCAATCGTATAATCCAGTTTCTAGGTAATAAACTGCAACATCTTTGCAATAGCATTTTTCCATTGAATTCATCTGGTCCCCAGGACATGTTGGTATTACAGAAAATGAATTAGCTGACTCCATCGCAAAATTCGCAGCAGATACAATAATATTTCATTTGATATCACAGGAAGATCTCATATTTTAACAAAAAAGAAAGCACAACTAAAAGCAACAGAACAATGGATGGGTAGCAAATATGCTCAGGAACTCGTGCATCTGAATAGTATTAAACCTCCACACAGACTTTTTCCTAATCATCGAAAGGAAGATATTCTTATTTCCAGATTTCGCACAAAAACATATCCTTGCAATACAAAACTCCATAGATTTGGCCCGACTTCATCTCCATTATGCTCGATCTGCAAAACTCCGGAAACAGTGGAACACATTTTGTTCCAATGCATAAAATATGCAACAGCACGAAACAAACTGCAAAGTGCTTTTGGATATAGAGTTCTACCATACTCATGGTTATTCGATATGCCTAAAGACGCTTATTATAAAACAACAGTAACTCTACAATTCCTAAGAAAAGTCTTGTAACCCTGTCAACTATGGAGTGCCCCATATGTTTTCCCCTTGTGTTATCTCATTTTCACTTTTTGTTTCAAGTACTTGTAGTGCTTCATGCGTTCTAAATCATAGTTGAAATGTTTGATCAATTGTTCAGTAGTTTGTCTCTTTCTTTCATGCTCAAATATTTCTTTTATTGTTATTCTTTTGGTTACCAGAGAGTGTCGACAACGTTCATGGTATTTCAGAAAGAAATTTGGAGTGTTTTTTTGAGGAGGTCTTATTTCTCCTTTTGCAAATTTGTTGGGAAGAAAAAAATTTCGATAAATTGAGATAAAGCAGTGTCAGTGGGCATACATTTTAAAGCACCAAGTCAAGTTAAATAACATTCAATACAAGAAAACAGCAAATAAATAAAATTTATAAAACATATATAAAATTTTGAAATGTTTCTTTTAAATCTTTTGTAAACATATTCATATTGTTTAAACCTAATGATTCTTGAAACTCAATTACTCCAATTTTTAAGAAGCAAGAGTTCAGCATTTAAAAAAAAAAAAAAAAAAAAAAAAAATTGGTACATCAAGATAATAAATTTCTAGTTGTCAGTGGTTCAAACTATGACAGTCTAAGATTTTCTTACATGTGTATTAAAAATAATAAATTCTGTAAATTAGAATTACTTCTATTGTTTTTTTATTTGCATCAAATTCTAAAAACTAAAAAGGCACTCTAAACCCTCTAGTAAGGCATTAATTATTAATTTTAATATGAACTTTTTTTATATTAACTGCCAATTGAATTTTGATGCAACAATACTGGCTAAGATTTTAAGTAAAGATTGTAATCATCTGCTATGATTTAGTTATTTTTCTATTTTTATCTAGACTAGAGTAAGCATCTATCTGAGTAAGATTTTCTTCCCATAATATTGAAAAAAATTTATAATTATACAAAAATATAGACAAAATCTTTTAAAGAAATTACAGGGTGGTCCATTATTGCACACTTATCTCTATTATTAAAGGGTACATTAATTTCTATTAAGATAAGGTTTATCTAACCTAATATTCTGTAAACAAGGTGTAACTTTTTGAGAGTTGGCAGTGTATTTCATGAAAACAAACATTCATAAAAAAAAATACAAAACTTTTCGGGAGAACAGGAGTACATGGAAAACTAAGCATTCTCTGATTCAAAGATGAAAAGTTAATAATATGAACATAACAAGTTCCGGAAACATAGAAGTGCAAGAACAATTTTTTAATCCAATTTTTCATAAAGTTAACATTATATCTTATTAGAATTTCAGTACTTGATCAATAAAACATTGTGATAAATCACCATTATGAGAGCAGTCACTGTTGGTGGCCCTTAAATTAGGGATAGCTAAAATAAGGAAACATAATTTTGTTTGATGAAAAGAGGTTCACATAATCAAGAGTTATTTACCAAGAAAATATTTTTTTTGCAGCCACCAAGGCGGCAATGTATTTTTTGTATGTGTGGGGAAGGTGAGTGTTAAAGTTACAAGTTGAACCCCCACAATTATGATTATTATAACATGAATCGATTATGGCATAAGGGTTGGAATAGGGCCCTTCCATTGCCTTAAGCATAGCTAGATGTAGACATGCATACTCATAATCTATTTTGTCCATTTACAGATATTTAGAGATTTTGCAGTTTTTATTAAAAATGAAAATACAGCTAAATATTATAAGCAAAAAAGAAAACATTTATATAATTCACCATAAAAATTCAATCAATTAAATTTAATTATGAATTTTTGGTATTCTGTTATAAGTATAATAACAAAGAACACACATGAGTGATGAATAGGTTCATCATTAAATGGCAATTTCTGTAAATATACCACTAAAAACTAAATGTGGTTATCATTTTAGAAATTACAGCAGAATGTTTTACCAAAGACAAAAATTTGGAATAGCATTTTTGTGCAATGAAGAAGCAATGTTAAAGAATGGAATGTTTAAATCCAGTAGATGAACAAAGAAGAAAGGTTAAATCGTTCCTTTCTTCAATCAAAACAACACATTTGAAAGTTATGGCTCAAAAACAAGGACTGTTGATTTTCCTTTATGTATATTTTTAATGTAAATCGAAAATATTTAATATTTTGGATTCTGCCATTCTATTTTCACGAGTTTGTAGAGTTTTAGGTTGCATGCACATGCAGTTTTTCAATTCAACTTTGGTCAAGTAATTTATCACACACAACTCCGACTTCCAATTTTGGAAACAAACTTCTAAAGTTCGGAGACTAAAAAGTGTACCTAGTATCTATGCCTACACATGAACAAGCATACACAGAGGAATTATTCTCTTTATAACACTTCCAACATTTTGCCAATATAATTAAATCATAATATATGTGTGTGTAATATGCATTCATTTAATGCACTCATGTTATTATTTCCAAAAGGCTAAATATAATAAAAAAAAAAAAAAAATTAATTGAATCTTAATTTTAACTCAAAAACAATACATTAATAATCATAAAGAAAACTCAAAAGTTAAAACCTTGTTTATTTGGTTAATTTCAAATATGATAATAAATTTAACTGTTATTTACCATTAACTAAAATGTATCAATATTAAAAACTACATTAGTTACAGTAATAAGAAATAAAAGCCAAAATACACCAGAAAGAAGAAATTTATTATAAATATGAGATAAATAAAATTTTAAAAGAAGCTTTTTAAAAATTATACATTAAATATCTGACTCAATTAAGTTTTCCTAAAAACATGTCAGGTATGTTTATTCACTTTACTCTCTGGTGACAACTGTAAGACATGCGACATTTAGATATATAAAAAAACTTTCAATATTTACTTTTGTGCTATATAATTTTATATTTTGTTATTGCTCTTAAAATTTTAATCAAGATGATTAATAAAACAGTTGTATTTGTATAATTTGCAATTTGCAAGATTCACAAGTAAAATTTAACAAAAAATACATCCAAGCTATAATCATTAAAAAATAATAATAATAATTTATATCACCACACTTGCAATATTAAATGAGAAGAATGATGGAAAGAATTGCCTTTTTATAGTTTTATCAATGTTAAAATGCAATCACCCAGCTAATTTAATGACATGCTCAGAAGTTGAAGATTCCTAGCTTTCCTTTACAATTACGCCTCTATTAAAATTCATACTAAATTTTAATGTCGTTAAAAAAATGTTAGTTTCTTTATAAATAGTTTATATTATTAAGAAGTAATCATGAGTAAGCGTATATTCTTCTTAATAATTAAAAAAAAAAACAATGTGTTTATTCATGCAATTATTTTGACAACAAGCATGCAAATTTACATAAAATTTCTTCTCTTTGTCTTATTACATAATCCAACAATTAAAACTACATTCATTCATTTATTTATGCTACACATATTTATTACAGGATTTAAATTAAAGCTAGATGACCGATATTAGAAAAAAAAAAAAAGCTTAAGATTTTTCCCCTTTTGGAAGATTATGATTCATGTTTTTATAAAATGATGGATTGTGATAAATTTTCTTCTTCGATATAAATACTATAGATTGAGGCATCTAGCATCTATCAATTACTGGCAGAATTTCATTATTATATTTTGAAGGCCAAAATGACTCCTCTGTTCATCTGTATTTTATAATAATGTTTAAACATATTTTATAATATTTATTATATTGGTACTGAACATACATAATATTTTTGTACATATGTTTATTTGTTTAAGACTAATGTTATTTAGATTTTGTTAATGAGATGCAGCAATTTTGGATGCTTAGTAAACAATAATGATAGTGACAGAAGATATATACGTCTGCTCTGTATCATGATTGGAATAAATAATCACAAAATTAAAATAAGCATGCATTACAAAAAGGACAATTATAAAAAATAAATGACATATATTTCTTTGTTTATAATTCAACTGTAAAGCATTTATACCACATCGAAAAAGAACGAACAATTATAAGCAAGTGAAAAAGAATATTGTATGCAAAAATAGAACTTTACATTTATTTACAAATATAATGTCAACAACTTACTTTCAATACATAATAAAATTTTAAGCTGAATTATAAATAGAAAATTAGAACATATACTGCAAAAGTTCTTTTTTTTAATAGCGATACAGTGCATTATTAATATATTAGAATGGAGAACCATATGGATTTATAAAACAAAAAGTTCACTAATGTTTATCTATAGAGACAAACTCTTTTATAAGAAAATTTAAATAATTGCATTTAAAACTATATTATTAAAACAAGTTCTAAATTAAATAATTTCTAAGAAATGACAAAAATCAGAACTACATATTCTAAATTCTTAAAAAATCCTTTTACACACACACACACACAAAAAAATCCAATATTATTTTAAATTTACAGAAGTTGATTAAAAATTATACCAGTAGGCTTAAGAAATATTTAATTTTTAATACAATACATACCGCAATATTATTAACTTCATCAAACCATTAAATTTGAGTTTTTGAAAATGTTGAAATAATTTAAATATATCTCATAATTATTACAGAAAAAATATTTACAACGAAAGACAATGTACCGCTAACAGTTGTACGAGCCACAGAAACCCGCTCTCTACTAATGTACCTCTCCTAATCTCCGTGGCTTAGGAGGGTACAACGGTACACGACGAAGGAATAGGAAAGTGCGCGGGATCACTCGTATGTGGGGTACACTTTTAGCCAAACCAAGAGTACAAGAATAGTACAATAGTTATTGATAAATCAAATATCACAAAATGTCTTCTTACCTTGGTGGTATTCCTTATTAAAACTGTATAAAAACACAATATAATTTGAATATGTCAAGAACCGGCGAATTCATATTTAAATAAACCTGCCACAAACTTTTGTCGTTAATACCAACATGGCGCTTTAACATCACGTGACCATAACTTCTTTTTTTTTCAATATCGTCTTCTAATTACATTGAATTCTCTGAGCGAATAGGAAAACGCTAAACATACCATGTGACGAGCACGGTTTAGACCAATCTGATTTTGAGAAACCGTTCTCAACCCGCGTCGAGCATATCCGGAAACGTATACTCTCCAACCAATACGAAAGCAGAGTCACTAGGATCGAGGCTATACGTATCCATGCGATTATGAACAAGATAGTATGAATAAAAACTTAAAATTTAATTTAGTAAAATCAAGTCATATTATGAGAACAATAATTTTGTAATTGTGAATTTTCTTTTTTTTTCATTTTTTAACACTTCCATGTTTATATAACTACAGTTAAAAAAAAAAAAAATGCATTCATACATATATGTACGCATACAATATACATAGCATACAATATGTATATATTTGTAATATATTTTTTAGTAATTAATTTTAAAATGAAATAGTAATTTTAGCCAAATATACTAAAATAGATCAGTAACAATGGAACAAAAAAAAATCATGATTTTAATTATTATTATTTTTTTTTTTATCGAAAAATAAATTTGGTTCTTCAAACATTCATTGTGATCTTAAGAAAGGGTATTCTTGCTTTTGAGATAAGAAAAATATTCTATCGATGAAAGTTTATTTCCGTATAGGGTATCCAAGTATCAGAGGTTCATGCATTGAAATTGAACAAGTATACTCACTAGAGGTCGCTACGAGAGGGAGATGTTACGAAATCCTTAAATCAGTTCCACAAAGATGGTTGGCTTCGCACGGATGATTTGACGTCATTTATTTATTATAAAATAACTCAATTATATATGCTAATAATAAATATTTTAAGAACTTGCTATCAAAAGCAATATTATGCGTAAATAATAATAATTCCAAAGTTTAAAACACAGTTCAATAAAAATAAATAATCTATAAATGTTTAAATTTCATTATCTAATAATTCTAGAAAAAAGAACCCCCCTCCCTTTTTTTTTTTTTTTTGCCATTACTGTTTTTCTTCTTTCCAATCATTGGATTGGAATGCACATAAACTAATTTTAAATTATTTTCTTCAAAAATATTCTATAATTAATTCACAATATTTATTTTACTTTTTCTGGTTGATATATATATATATATATATATATATTCGTCAAAACAAAGTGTGTTTTTTCTGCATATATATATGCAGAAAAAAAACACACCTTTGTTTTGGACGTATAATACTACCAATCTGAATATACCACATTAGTCTCTGTAACAATAATAAATTTCAAAGTTAATTTTTGAAAAAAATAATGAAATTTTTTTCCCAATGATTCAAAAAAAAAAAAGTTAATGATTTCATTTCTTCCAAAATAAAGGGATACAAAAGAAAAGCTTAATTTTAAACATTTATGTATACATTAAATAAATTAATGTATAAATATGTCCTTCCAAAATGCTACATAATTAGTAGTTAAAAGAAATTCGTTTTTCTCTATTTAATTTACGTCTTTTTATAAAATAATATTAATCTGTAAAAGATGTACTTGTTGGATTGCAGCTGCCAGAATCATAAAGTTAATATCTGACTATAAGAAACCTAAGCTAAAAACTTTATTCAGATGCAATTAGACTTTTTTTTTAAATATTATAAATATATTTTTTGTATCGGTGTTTGATGTATATATATAATACAAAATAATAATAAAAATAAATTTATAAAAACATTTCATATTGAGTAATCAAATAATTAATCGCGTGCTGTAATTTTAACCGAAATTACTTTTAATTCAATTTTAAAAATGCATTTTTGTATGTTTTATTACTTTATTCTAAAATCGCCATTGTTTTATTTAAAAAAAAAATCAATAGCAGTTTTAAAGTTTAATGCCGGAAAAATTTAAAATAGAATTTTTTTTAATTAAATAATTTTTATTATGAATTTAGTAACATTATTATATAAAAAGAATGGCAGCTCTTATACGAATAAAATGTATGAAATAGAATAAAATAAATCTAATGACCCCAAAGTAATCTTCTTTTTTTTTTTTTTTTTTTTTTTTTTTTTGATATATAGTTATTCAAAAAAACATAAAAATAAAATTAAAAAATTTTCTTCTGATTCTATTCAATAATTTCTCAAAAAGATCTACCTCCACGTGGTGCACTTGGTAACACTTTTAGTGGCTAAAAGATCTACAACTTGGCATTATTGTTAGATTAATGAACTCTGTTTCAGCATGTTTTGTTGTATTATCTGGTTGTTTTTTTTTTTTTTTTTTTTTTTCCTCGTTTTTCTTTTTATTGCTGTAACTGTTCATAATCTGCCATTGGAAATTTAAAAAAAAAATTATATTTACTTGTGGGACTTTACGAATGTTTACATTCTAGCTACCGAAAGTTTGACTGATTACGGCAGTTCGTACAAGGTCAGCAAAATGCTAATCAATTAAAACAATGGCCCTTTGAAATAAAAAATAAATGGTTCTTTCAAATATATTCTTTCTGAAAGTGACGTGTGTATAATTTTTCATAATAATCAATCGAATATTTCTCTTTGATTGCGAACAATTAAAATTATGAAAAATAAATAGTTGGTCGAATGATACTGAATAATTACTGTATAGTAAATATAGCTTTGTACCACCAAACTATTTTTAAATGCAAACTATTTTTCTTCTTTCAACGTTGTGGCTTCCCAGGTAGAGCTCTTATTCAATTACATAATTTTTTCCATCAAACATTTTTAATTCTAATGAATTAAATAAAAAAAACTTATATGAGTATTTCGCTGACTTGAAAGGCTTTTTTTTTTTTTTTTTTTTTTTTTTTTTTGTCTCCTATATAATTCAGGAGAGTAAATGTAATTTTGAACTAATGCACCATATTTATTGCAGTAAAAATCATTTGAGACAGTTAACCATAATTAATAAATATGGTTTACATATAATTTTTTTTTACACCTTAATTACTACTCCTTTTCTTTTTTTTTTTTCTCTTTGCTACTTTTCATTTATATTTTAAAATGAATATTAATAAAAATGATTTGAAATAAATGTTAATTTATTTGTAATGCAGGTACAACAGATTGAAAAAAAAATATACATATAAACATTGCATGAAAAATAATTATAACTATTTTTCTTTAAATGGTATTTTATGATACTAAATTTTTGGAAAAGACAAAAACATTTAGTTTAGAAAATTTGACGTGTTTAATTTTTTAATATAATTAAAGTTAACCATAGATTTCTCTCATCATTTCGTGCTTGTGGTATGTGTAAATAGAATAAAAAAAATGCACCAAAAGTGAAAGAGAGAGAAATATAAAAGTTAAAACTTATAAAATATTTAACCTTAAAACTATTCCAACTTATTTAAACTTAAGTATACTACTGTGTCCAAAAAGTACGGCCAATTATTATTTTTTTTTTTTCAAAAACTTTTACGAAGAATCAATGCAGTGTGAGCTGGCGCATTCAGTGTTTTCGGTATAAATCGAGATTTGGCGCATTTGAGGCCTAAAATGGAATTGACAGATCCTTTTGAAATTCCAACATCATCAACAAGGTCTCTAATTGTAAATCGACGGTTTGCAAGCACTAAATCTTTAATTTTTGGACGTGAGCTTCGTCGGTTGAGATGGATGGTCGACCAGAGAGCTCTACGTCTTCAACGCTTTCTCTGCCTTCTTTAAACCGGTTTATACCACTTGTAAACATTTCTTTCCGATATAGGAATGTTCACCGAATACCTTCTGCAACATTCTATACGTTTCCGCAAACAAAAATTTAATGCAAGTTCTTTTTGCTGAATTAATTCAGACATTTCAAAATCGCCGGAATCAGTTTTAGCGTCTCACAAAGCCAAGCGTAACTCAAACACTAAAGGATATTTTGCCATGAAATTTCCACACAGATGTCAAGGACAGTTCCAGCAACCTGTAAAAGAAAAAAAAAAATGAAATTCCATTAGCTCCGGGGATTTTAATATGAAAAGTGGTGTTACTTTTTGGACGGAGTAGTAAAATAGTTCTCTTAACATTCTTTAATTTAGTTCATGTTCTTATAGCATTCTTTTCTTAAGGGACCCGGTGGTTTAGCGTCCGTGAATTCGACGAGTTTTCAGGATTTTTTTTTTTTTTTTTAATGAAAACAATGAACAATGTTATTCAAACTTTATAGATATATTAAATCAATTTAATAGTATACAAAAAAATTATAATTCAAAAACAAACTTTTAAGTAGTTAAGGAGTGACGCTGAAGTTGCCCTCCTCATAGTTATGGACCTGGGTGGTGGGTCAAGTTTTGGCTCTTTCACTTATCTGTAAACAAAAATCGAAAAATTTTTTTTTGATCAGTATGAGTGTAGTTATCGCAGGAACTCGAATAAAAAAAATATATATATGTAATAAATTGACGAAATGGCGTGTTGTTAAAATTTACATACAGAAAACAGGGGCCTGAATAGCCGAGTGGCTAGCGCTGGCGCTTGGTACTACAGGTTTCGGGTTCGAGTCCCGGCGGTGCCATGGTTGTTTGCCTAGTGGTCCGGAATCCACTTTAAAAAGTAGGTTCCGGTCCTCATAGGATAGTAGAGCGTTGCGGGGCATTGTTACTCCGCGTCCGTAGCTTATCTTCAAGTTACACGCGTCCCCCTGGGTAATGCAAAGTGAGTACGTCTCTGCAGCACTTGCCTTAAGGCATCCAAAGACCAAGCTGTCTGTGTTTGCCAGCTGCATAAGAAAAAAAAAAAAACATACAGAAAACAGACTGTTTTTAATTATTTTTGTATGTAAAAAATAAGAAGTATTCAACGTAAATTATTTTTTTTTTTTTTTTTCCAGCGACAGGTACTGGTGTACTGAACAACATAGTAAAATTTGAGACGAATCGGCCGAGTAGTTTTTTTTTTTTTTTTTTTCCGTCACACCGTGCAGAAAAAAGTAGTTTCGAAATAAATGAGTTTGAATTTTTTAGGTATAAGCATACTCTCAATATGGGGTAAGTAAGCATATTCTCAGCTAAATGGGCTGTAGAACTTAAAATATCGTCAATATCATTACAAAAATTTAACAGTATATTCTTAAAGGATATACTTTCGAGAAAAAAATTGAATTTTTGGAAATTCTTGGACCTGGTGTTTTGACGATATGAAACCAAATTTGATTGGGAACCATTGAAAACGTTGATGAAAATTTATCCCCTTAATTGTTTTATTTCCACAAAATGTGAAAGTATTTCTAAATGAAAATTAAACTTCCACTTTTCTAATCAAAAAGCAGTATATTAGGCAATTAAGAACTTAAATAAGTAATTAAATTTACAATAGAAATGTGTTAATATTTGCAGAACTAATAGTAAAAATCTTTCGCAAGAAATTTATTTTAGTAGGAATATATATATATATATATATATATATATTAGCGTACTATGCATGCTTTTAAAAATATATTGAAAAAAATTGTATACTTCAAATTTGAATTAAAAAATTATTGTAATTTGTTTTTCCGCTTTTGTGATAATTATTTCTATAGTCAATCAATCAACGATCTGTTAGTTATTCCTTAATTGGATGACAATATTTTTTATGTAGGTTACTTAAAATTTTTTTATTATATTTTCAACATTAAAAATAGCCGTTTAGTTGTTTCATCCGAACCATCAAACGTATTTTCGGAATATTTTTTATTTTCTGTAAAAAGAGTTATTTTTACACATTCATGTATATTTTTAACTAAAAATTTTATTCATGGCTTCCATTTTATTTTTAAATTTTATTCGTTTGCTTGGTGGTTTTGCGTTTAATCAAATATTTTCTAATGTTTTGATTAATGTTGGTGATAAATTGTATCCTATTTCGAAAATTATTATATTCACAGACAACTTTAGTGTTGATAGTAATATCATTTTTTGTTTTTTATTTTAATTGTCTGCAAGCGGAAATGTGCGAGTTTTGAAATATCTAACGTTATATAAATAAAAACAAAAAAAAAAAAAAAAAATTTGATTTACAAATATATTTTGTATTAATTATTGCTGAAAGAAGGTCGCAAGTACTCTCTTTTAAGAGATTCCACAAGTTCTTTTAATTTCATGAAATGAAAGCAATTCACTTGTAACTTTTTAATTAGATAAGCGAGAACAAAATAAAGAAAAAAGTCTCATGGGTGGAAACTTTTTTTTTTTAATAGAAATATAATTTTCTCAGTCAATAACAATTTTTTTTTTTTTCAATTCCTACTATTAGTTTACACTCTCCCTATATATATTTATATATCTTGTTCAAATTTTCAATCTTTAATAAAATACTTTTTATTCATCCAAGTTCAAATACATTTTTAACTTGTTGTGGATGACACTTGATATTAATACAGTTTTTTTCAAATATTAATTAATTAATTAATTTTAGTTTTATATGAGAGAAAAAAATCTCTTATATAAGATATTTAGCAGGATATAAATTTAGGAATAAATACCCTTCAGTTGCGAAGCATGTAGATCGCTGGAAAAAAAATTTATTTTTCAGATTCTTTTTAATACGCTTTTATTAGTTTCACCTGTATGTTTGTATGTATGTAACTGACTTTTTCCCCTGGAGATCTGTTGGCGTGGGGTGCTTTGTATGACATTTTAAAACTAACTCTGCATTTCGGAATGAAACTAGTGAAAAATTATAACAATTGATATCGAGCACCCCACGCTTTTAGAACAGTGACATTCATTTTTCTCGTCAGTCATTTTATTCTTATGTTAACAATTATTTTTTACTTTTTAGTTTGATTAACTCGAAAAGCGTGTTTTTTAGTTTTTTTAAACTATTAATTTATTTCATTCCGGGTTCTAGACTAAGTCAAGGAGGGAGCAAAATGGAAAAAATTATATTAATTGTAATTATTTAATAAAATGTATCTAAAATAAATTTTTTCTTTGTTGACCTAAGTAGGAATTGACTTAAATTTTTTTTTATATTACTTGTTAAATGTTAACCTTTGTAAATCGATTTTGTTTTTATCTACATCTTTTTTCGGAGGTCTAACATTATATATAGTATATTTAAATTAATTTATTAATTATTCACATCAAAATATGAAATTCTTTTAAATAATATATTATGGTCCTGTTTCATTTTCTCGATTTTAAATTTTGTCTACATAATGATAAGATAAAAGTTGCGTTCTTAAAAAAAAAAAATTTTTTTTTATTTTTATAAAACTAGTCGAAGATTGTAACGGAAAATAAAAAATAAATCCATAAAAGGATTTGATAATATAGAAATTATTTATTTGTTATTATCAATTTTTTAAAAATTGAACTTAATGGAATATGTTTCGAAAAAATTAATCCGTCAAATATTTTATCTTCAAAATATATTCTATCTTTTCGTTGAAAACAACCCGTAAATAAATTCAAAAATTTAATAAGAACTATGTATAAAAAGAAAATATTACGATATACAAATGTGGAGACAGCAAATATGCATCTGCCTTACAAGGCTGCCTAATGCAAAGAGCGCTTGTATGAGCAACCATATATATATTTCAGCTCTTGTATGCGCAACTACATCCAGATGATGCCATAACCTCTCTCTTCGTAGAGATTCCGTGAGTCGTGAACGAATGATACAGATAGGGGGCCAGCGAGACACGCTCTTCGATGAAAAAGAACAATCTCGCTGGCCCCGCTCCATACTGGAGGAAACTGTGGTAGGTCTACTACAGGACATCTAATCTCCATACAGCCATCTACTAAGGAACTAAGTCTACTACAGGTACAAGTGCGCAAACTATAGCATACAACGACAGGATGTCCCGCTGCAAAGTCTAGAGTATTCTACGTAACAACATGTATATGTAATTTATCTTCGTTTTTGTTGACCATATTGTTTATGATTGATTATTTATGATATTGATTAACAAACCATGTTGGTTATGGTATTGGTTAACAAAATGCATATTCACTTATGAAGGGTCTTTTCATTTCTGATGTTTTCTGTGTATGCCACCGTAGCAAGTAAAACTCTCCAACCCTGTAATGCTATGCGATTCCAAGTCGTCTAAGTGTACTTTTACTGTTGCATCCTTCTAGAAGTCTGTAAACCTGGGGTAAAAAGGCGTTTTGAATACACTTTTACCAGTTCCTCTAGACTCATTTAGGAAATAGAATCTATATCAGCATTGAAAGTACCTGATCCAGTGTAAGTAATTGTCAGTGTTTGCTATTTTTTATAGGCTGAATAAGAATGTCAGCGTGTGTGGCTAAACATAGTCAAAACAATGTCCTTGAAATTCACTGAACACCAAGAATTTTGATGTAGACAATAGTCGGCGAGCAGTATCACATTACCATCAGTACCAAATTAGTTAATATAGTAAATAGAACAGATAGAAATAGTATCAAATT
>BPLR01018101.1:0-10333 GCA_021605095.1 Caerostris extrusa | reverse complement strand
ATCATGCATTAATATTTAGAAATTTTTAATAAAGACTTACATAATTATACAGTTATAAGCTCTTTTTAAAAATTGGTGAAAATTTCTAAGTGGAGTACAATTTTAAACAATAATTTAGGAATGATTTTTTTCTTATGCCACTTGGTGTAGACAGCAACATCTAAATCCAGTCCAAGAACATGTGTTCTCAAAAGGAGGGCCAGCAGCTTCTGATGGGATGGAGCACCTGTAGAAGAAGGCGAAAAGAAGGAGGGCTGTTCCTACCGGGATAACTATTGGGAGGAACTACCCCGCATTGGAGTATCATATGGGAAAAACCCTATAAACGCTCACCAGGTAGTCTTCGTCTGGACGATGCAAGATCCAGTATCATAAACCCCATCGTGACTCCTCGTTTATATGAAACAGTGTCTACAACAATGTCGACAGTGGATTAAACCTCCGCTCTAATGCTCACCAGCGGCGCACGTTGTCACCGCAGTCACGAGTGGTCGCTTCTTAGGTGTGTGATCAGGGATTTCCTAAATTATAGTTTTCCATTTTGTATAATTCAAGATATTACAAAATAGTAACCCTTTAACGCGTTAAAAGGCAATGAGAAGTAGAAAAATTTTGAAAATAGTTTAACGAAATTCATGCATAGAAGCCTTCCAGTTTATGAGGACGATAATGTGTGATTGAATGCATCCATATGTCTCAAGCAAAAACAGTGCGGTAATCTAGATAATAAATTTCTTTCCCGATTATTGATGCCATTTCGAATGCAAAGCCATCATCATCAACGCTATTATATGGCCTTTGAATTTAATTTTCCTTAAATCGACATTACTCAAAATATCTAATAAAAATCTAGTGAGGCATTTATGCCCTTTTCTATAAAAATGTTGATGTAAATGATTCTTGTTTTTTGACAATATTTCACAAGAATAGACGTCGATTCTCTTTCCTTTGTTTTTGAGAGAGAGAGAGAAGCATTTTATTTTTTAAAACTTCAAAGAAATCATCATCAATACGAAATGAAAAAAGGGGGCTCCCAATGAGACCATCAGCCAGCGAAGCTCATATATTTAAAAGAAATGACAAAAATAGAATAATGCTGCTTTACGAAAAAAAAGAGAAATGACCTGAGACAGGTCGCTGTGTTTCTTTATTCGAGCTTAAAAATATTCCCCAAATATATTTTTTTTTCCCTTCATATTACGCTCTCGCTTCTTCCTTTCTTCTTCTTCGTCTTGTTTTTGCACCGTTCTACGTTGAGGTGATTTTTCCTCTATGCAAAATCTTTCGCATTTTTGAATATATTTTGTAGTTGCCGTTGTTATTAAATGTCTCAAATTATTTTTTTAATTCTTTTTGTAAGCAGATGTCTGTTCTCAGACAAGGTTAGCGTCTGCTTTTATGCATGCAAAGAAAGTCACTTACATATATATACACACAAGTTCGCGCATCATAGCATGTATAAATTTGCTGTCGTATTCGTCTATAACTTTGTAATATAAATCTTAAAAAGTATTTCTTACTAAAGTAAATGATGTTGAAAAAGAAACATTCTTTGAAGGTGTGTTGATTTTTTAATGTATAAATCTTTGAGAATGTAAAGCGAAAAATATACTTGATATTCAACAAATTTAAAAAAAAAAAAAAGAAGCTATATTGAAAATTCACCTGGAAACTTCATATGACAGAAGAAATTGACGTGTCAGTGAAATATTCTTTTCTATTGCTAATATATTAGCATATGTTTTGTTTGACAGTAAATATTAACTTCGTTTACTTAAAAGTAATATTTATTCTCGTGTTTATAATATTTTTTTTACAAACAATTCAAATCCAAAATAATAACACTCCAAAATAATAAATTCAGTTCTGAACTAAGCTCAGTTTAAACCCAGTATATCAATTACATCTCAACTATTCAAACAATATTACAAATGAACGCGTTTTTTAATAGCTATTTTCATACTAAACAGCTACTTAAATAATTTCAAAATAATCTTATAATAATATTTATATTTATATTTCAAAACGAAATAAAATGAGTATTGTTTTCCATTTTTACAATTCAATAAAGAAAATAGTAATCCTTTCACACGTTAAAAAGCATGAGAAATAGAAAAGATTAAGGGAAATAATTTAACGAAATTCCTTTATAGAAACTTTTCAGTTTATGAGGACGATAGTGTATGATTGAATACATGCATATGTCTCAAGCAAAAACACGTCAGGTAATCTCGATAATAAATTTCTTTCTCGATTATTGATGTCTTTGTGAATGCAAAACCATGATCATCAACCCTACTATATGGACTTTGAATTTAATTTTCTTTAAAGCTTTGACATTACTCAAGATATCTAATAAAAATCTAGTGAGGCATTTATGCCCTTTTCTATAAAAATGTTGATGTAAATGAATCCTGTTTTTGACAATATTTCACAAGAATAGACGTCGATTCTCTTTCCTTTTTTACTTTTAAGAGAGAGAGAGCATTTTATTTTTAAAACTTCAAAGAAATGCATCATCAATACGAAAAGAAAAAAGGGCTCCCCTGTGAGACCATCAGCCAGCGAATCTCATATATTTAAAAGAAATGACAAAAATAGAATAATGCTTCTTTTACGAAAAGAAAAGAGAAATGACCTGAGACAGGTCGCTGTGTTTCTTTATTCGAGCTTAAAAAATATTCCCCAAATATATTTTTTTCCCTTCATATTACGCTCTCGTTTTTCCTTTCTTCTTCTTCGTCTTGTTTTTGCACCGTTCTACGTTGAGGTGATTTTTTCCCTTGCAAATCTTTCCCTTTGTGTGAATATATTTTGTAGTTGCTTTTTTTGTTATTAAATGTCTCAAATTATTTTTTTTAATTCTTTTGCGTAAGCAGATGTCTGTTCTCAGACAAGGTTAGCGTCCGCTTTTATGCATGCAAAAAGAAAGTCACTTTCATATATATACGCGCAGCATAGCATGTATAAATTTGCTGTCGTATTCGTCTATAACTTTGTAATATAAATCTTAAAAATTATTTCTTACTAAAGTAAATGATGTCTAAAAGAAACATTCTTTTGAAGGTGTGTTGAATTTTTTTTTTTTAATGTATAAATCTCAGAGAATGTAAAGCGAAAAATGAACTTGATATTCAAGAAATTAAAAAAAAAAAAGGTATATTGAAAATTCACTTGGAAACTTCATAAGACAAAAAAATTGACGTGTCAGTGAAATATTCTTTTCTAATGCTAATATATTAGCATATGTTTCCTTTTGACAGTAAATATTAACTTCGTTTGCTTAATGTAATATTTTTCTCGGTTTTATGATATTTTTGATAATAATAATAATTTTGATTTTTGATAATCTTTATTCCTGTCATGCATTAATATTTAAAACTTTTAAATAAATTTTGTATTTCCGAGATTTTAGTCTTAGAATTAATTATGTATTTCTTACAAAATAAAATAACAAAAAATAACTCAATTACAAAATAAAAATTTAATTGAGAACGATTTTTTTAATATTAGTATCTTTAGGGATGGTTTTTTTCTTTATACTACTTAGTAGACAGCAGCAACTAGTCCAAAGGGATGGGCAAACCTTTTCGGTCGAGTGCCAAAAATCAAAAAATAAAGTTTGGCAGGCCAAGATAAATTTTTTCTAAAATTTTAAAAACAATGTACAAGTATTACAATTTAAATATGTTAATGGGAAGAATGAAATTGCGATTTCATTTTTAAAAGTTCCATAGATTGAAGTTCGAAGTGAGATGTAACGATGCTAAATGCTCATCTCTCAGTCTACTTCTGAAATAATGCTTTCTAAGGTTCATAGTTGAAAACACTTGTTCACATATATAAGATAAAAGAATATATATGTGAACAAGTGGAACTCGAACCCGAATCCTGTGGCACATATTTGATTCCTGTGGTGATTTTTTTTTTTTTCTTTATACTACTTTTTAGACAGCAACATTCAGACCAAGTCGAAGAAGTTCTCCCATGTGCTCTTATGGGAGAGCTTCTGTTGGGAGCCGAGTGAGGGGGCCTGGTAGCCGAGTGGCTAGCGCTCTGGCGATCGGTACCGTAGGATTCGGGTTCGAGTCCTGGCTGTTCCATGGATGTTTGTAGTGGTTCGGAATCCACTTTAAGCCATAGGTCCCAATCTCCTATGACTGTAAGAGCGACATGGAACAGAAGCCAGACTTCTACCTACGGGTGCTCCATCCGAACAGAAACTGCACCCTCTTCCCCCTTCCATGAAGGATATGACGACAACAACAACAAGAAATCTGTTATCCCCACTAGTAATCATACAAATAATACTGTTATTTATTCCGCATACTTATGTGAGTAATACTAGATTTAATTACGCGATTTACACACGATTTACTAGATTTAATTACACGATAGTTACTAAGAAACTATTATGATGTAGCTAGATAACTGAATTTTTATTATTTTCATCATTTTGATGAATATTTTATGTATGTTTATGAACCCTTTAGGACACTTTGTGGAGCCCCAGTGTTACGTGGAACACAATTTGAAGGTCACCGTGATGGAGCAAACAAATCACGATTGGTGGCAAATTAACCTTCGTGAAGAGAGTGTTGTTTAGCGATTTCTTCGGACCTGAACCCGATTGAACATGCTCTGGATGCTCTAGGGTAGAGATGGGCAAACGTTTTCGGTCGCGGGCCAAAAATCGGAAAAAAAGTTTGGAGGACCAAGATAAATTATTCTAAAATTTTAATAGCAATATACAAGTATTATAATTTAAATATGTTAATATAATTGAAATTGCGATTTCTTTTTTAAAAGTTCCTTATATTGAGGTTCGAAGTGAGATGTACTGATTCTAAGGAACGGGGCTAAATGCTGATCTGTCAGACTACTTCTGAAAGAATTCTTTCTAAAGTTCATAGTTGAAAACACTTGTTCACATATATATGATATGAAACATACATAGCACTGATTTTCTGGGCGTGAGATAATAAATTTGGGAAACTGACTTTCGATAATGATTTGTAAAACTTATTGGCGCCAATCTACAGCTATAACTAACAAAGAAGTTCCACTTTTAACACTTTACCGATTGAAAGTTGTTGTGTTTGCTATTTCCGTTTATGTTTTGTAGAACAAAATTGAGAAAGTAAAAAGTTCTTCAGTCCTTTGAAAAAAAAAGGAAGGAAAAAATAATATTTAATCAAAATAGAAAAGGAGATGGATATATAATATATAAATATATATTTCTTTTAATTTGCCTCAGACCGACAAATTAAAATTCTATCCGCGGGCTGGATAGAGCCTTCAGGAGAGCCGGAGTTGGCCCGCGAGCCGTGGTTTGCCCATCCCTGGTCTAGACCAAGTTCAGAGAACCCGTGTGGTTTCATGAGAGGAGGGCTTGGCTCTTGACGCAGATGAAGGATTGCAGTGCCTTCCGAGGATTTTAGAAGTAACTACCCCCGCATTTGTTATCGTATGGGTAACGTAAACTTCCACTAGGGCAGACTGACTGGCGAGGCAAAATGCTGAACATCACAAACGCCATCGAGGTTCCTCATTTTTTGAAACAATGTCTACAACAAAGCCACCAGTGAATCGAGTCATCACCCTAACGTTCACCAGCGGGACACGTTGCCACTGCGCCACGAGTCGTCTGATTCCGGTTTTAAATGAAAATTAATGGTTTCATTTTTTTTTTCATTTTATTATAATTATTTACTTCATAGCAACAACAGTTCAGCTATCAGAAAATAATGAGCACAAAAATAACGTTTATATGTGATATGAAACATTTTTTTTAATACATTTTTTCATAAATTTTGTGATTTCTTTGGATAAAAATTTTCGTCATGGCGCTTAGAAGACTTTTGGGATATTTTTTAGGTTAATCATCTAAATCATCTTTAAACTTGCAATATTAACAGAGTAGTGTGCAGGTTAGGCAGCCAGATTGTAATTGGGTAACTACAGTTGAGGCACAGGGTTGGGGAATTCATAGCTCTATTTGCTCACTCTATAAACACCACACACATACAATTATTAACATACAATATACATACAATATTTAACCCATTTAAAGACATGTAATTAAGGATTCGTGGAAGGATTCCCCTTTCAAACCAAAGCCGAAACCCGGCTACGCGCAGAGTGCGCGAAAGATACTTGGTGGTGAATCCTTAGGTTAACTAATACGTCGGTTGCGTTGAATATATTTCTCTCGGGATGAAAGACTATAAACAAAAGAGAGATTATAGCACGTTTCTCAGCAGAAGCGCATGGCGCTGTACTTCTTTCGAGTTACACTCTTAGCATTTTCTTTCTCTGGAATGCCACAGGGGCACTGTTGCCAGTGTAGGAGAAAGTATGATGTAGAAGGAAATATACTTTTCACACGAAAATTATTTTTCATCTCAAATTTGTAGTTATATTTTGTCATCTCTGTGGAATTTTGTAGTTAACAACAGATTTTAAGTTTTTCATTTATAGTAACTTTAATTACAAAAACTAACCACAAAGCATATTTGTTAGAGCATATAGTTTCTGAAACAGATTAAAATGTTCGGTAGAAGAATATTATAAGTGTAAATATGGTTTAAGAATGACACATAGTTCAAATTATTGCGTAACTAATAAAAAGAAACAGTATATAAAAATTAAAACTAAGAAAGTTCAAGTTGAATTCAGTTGTTTCAAATAGTTTTAAAAAATTACATTTTGTATATTTATTCTATTGATAATCGTAAAAATTTATTTTGAACCTAAAATGTAATAAAAATAATTTTATAAAACTGAAACAAATTGGCAGAATCCTATTTTATAAAATACAGAATAAATAGATCATTTGTTAAAAGTTTTCTCATAATTCTATTTGTGTCTAGTTTTATGCATGTTTTTTTGTGACATAGGAGCGGAAATAAAACGAGTTTTGGAGAAATAAAAAATTAATTTTTTTTTTTTTTTTTTTTTTTTTTTTTTTTTTTTTTCTTTTAGATGAAACAAAGTCTAATTTTGCAAAAGATCGTTAGATTTCTTTGTAAAATATCACAAGAAAATATTTTTCTTCTCTAATACAAGAAAACAGTATTATGTATTATAGAATTTCATGTGATGATTTTATAATAACATTTCATCGTTATGCCACCAGTTTAATTTTTTAAGGGTTTTAATATAACTGATACGATTTTATTTCTTAGAAAATTCTTTTCTAATGGGTTCTGTTGTTGTTTTGTGTGTGTGTGTTCTGATGACAACATAAATATTTCGCGGAAATAATACAGGACTTATATATATATATATATATATAAGAAAATCAGGCAACAAAAATGAATTCTTTTATACAAACATGGAATAAAATAATTCTAAACAGATAAGTAAATATTTTTTATTTCTAGACATAATGATCTATTGCTAATGTATGCACTTAAAAATGTAAGGGAAAACTACATTTCAACTTAATAGATTTGAATTCCAAATTTCAAAACTTTTATAATGATATCAATTACTAGATGATTACATTTATTATAAAAATATTTTGATATTGATGAGCTGATATGTATTCAATAAAAATACTTTCCTTATCTAAAGTGGAAATATAACATTTTCATATTATAATATTTTTTATATAATATTTTATATAATATTTTATTATATTTTATAATAAACATTTTGTATAATATTTTCAAGAATTATTATTAATTAATTTAACAGTGTTTCACAAATTAGGCACAAACAAAAGTAAAAAACAAGTAATATTAAAAAAAAAATTTTAGTCAATTCCTACTTTTTTCCCACTATATTGCAGAAAGTCCTTTATAAATATTTTATCTGGAGCCATCTATTGGTAGATACATGCAACTTAAATCTAAAAAACTAAAATTAATTAATTAAATTTAATTAATGAATTAATATTTGAAAAAACTGTATTAACATCAAGTGTCCTCCACTACAAGTTCAAAAAATGTATTTGAACTTGAGTGGATGAATAAAAAGTATTTTATTAACGATTGAAAATTTGAACAAGATATATAGGGAGAGTGTGAGCTAATAGAAGGAATTGAATAATAGAGGATTACTTTACCCTTGAAAATACACACTAAAACACATTCGAGTTCAATATGTGAACAACTTAAACAGTCAGGGTGTTCACTCCAATAACTATATTGGCGCAACAACGATGTTCCATACTGTAAATCATAATTAACTTATATAAAGTTTATTAACTTATTTGGCAACAACTCTCATTGATGTATCAAAGCAACTCGACGATTCTGAAGTGATGTAGAGGTGCAACAATATGTTAGTGCTTATCTATATATATGTTTTGCTTTAGTGCTTATATGTTAGTTCTATATCTATATATTTATCTATATGTCAGTTAATATTCTATCTATATGTTAGTGCATATCTATATCTCAGCAACATTATGCTAGTTAGAGAAAAGTGCGGCAATATGTTACCTTAGAGCAGGGATGAGCAAACTAGGGCCCGCGGGCCAACTCCGTCCCGACGGAAGGTTCTATCCGGCCCGCGGATAGAATTTATATTTGCTGGTCCGAGGCAAATTAAAATATATATTTATATATAATATATCCATCTGCTTTTCTACTTTGATTAAATATTATTTTTTTCTTCATTTTTTCAAAGGACAAATGATCTTTTACTTCCTCTATTTTTGTTCTATAAAACATTAATCGACGGAAATAGCAAGCACAGACAGCTTTCAATCGGTAAAGTGTTACAAACGAAAGTTCTTTTTTCTTACTTATAACTGTAGATGGGCCCCAACAAGTAAGAGTTTTTACAAATCATTATCGAAAGTAAGTTTCCCAAATTTAATATCTCACGCCCAGAAAATCAGTGCTATGTTTGCTTCATCTTATATATGTGAACAAGTGTTTTCAACTATGAACTTTAGAAAGAATTCCTTCAGAAGTAGTCTGGCAGATCAGCATTTATCCCCGTTTCTTAGAATCATACATCTCATTTCGAACCTCAATATAAAGAACTTTTAAAAAAGAAATCGCAATTTCATTCATCTCATTAACATATTTAAATTGTAATACTTGTATATAGTTTTTAAAAATTTATAAAAATTTATCTTGGCCTGCCAAACTTTTCGATTTTGGCCCGCGATCGAAAAGTTTGCCCATCCCTGACCTAGAGCATCCAGAACATGTTCAATGGGGCAGGTCAGAAGAAATTGCTAAACAACACTCTCTTCACGAAAGTTAATTTGTCACCAATCGTGATTTGTTTGCTCCATCACAGTGACTTTCAAACTGTGTTCCACGTAACACTGGGGTTCCACAAAGTGTCCTAAAGGGTTCCATAAACATACATAAAATATTCATCAAAATGATGAAAATAATAAAAATTCAGTTATCTAGCTACATCATAATAGTTCCTTAGTAACTATCGTGTAATTAAATCTAGTAAATCGTGTAATTAAATCTACTAATCTAGTAATCGTGTAAATCGTGTAATTAAATCTAGCATTAAGCACATAAGTATACGCAATAAATAACAGTATTATTTGTATGATTATTAGTGGGGATAACAGATTTCTTCTTGTTGTTGCTGTTATATCCCTCATGGAAGGAGGGAAGAAGGGTGCAGCTTCTGTTCTGATGGAGCAGCTTCTGCTCCGTGCCGCTCTTACGGTCATAGGAGACCATGACCCACGGTTTGAAGTGGATTCGAACCACTACAAACATCCATGGCACCGCCGATACTCGAATCCGAAACCCGTGGCATCTAGCACAGAGCACTAGACATTCGACCATTCAGGCCCAACAGATTTCTTTCAATCATATTATAATTCCGTGGGGTCTGAATGACCGAGTGACTAGCGCTCTGGCTCTCAATGTCACAGGTATCGGGTTCGGAATCCCGGCGGTGCCATGGATGTTTGCAGTGGTTCGAATTCACTTTTAAACCGCAGGGTCCCCAGTCTAATAGGATCATAGATCACGGAGGCATTGTTACTCAGCGTCCCTGGCTTATTTTCAAGTTACACGGCCCCCTGGGTAATGCAAAGTGAGTAAAAAGTTGTGCAGCGCTTTCCTTGATTAGGCCTCCAAGACAGCTGTCTAAGTGTTTGCCAGCTGCATTAGAAGAAAAAAATATTATAATTCCATTTAAGATAAACGGTTATAATATTCTCAAATGCGAATGGTTATTAATAAAGTTTTAAGCGTCCTATACTTTAAAATGGGACGTAAAAACCTACATATTATTGATGTAACACGTTTTCATATAAAGACAATTTTAATGTGGAATAAATCTAATTATGTTTAATAAGTAATAATTCTTATTCTGTTTATATTATAATTTATCTATT